>JAQIXS010003501.1:0-17970 GCA_034700785.1 Rossiulus vilnensis | reverse complement strand
AAAATGCCCATATGGTCCATTCTGAAATTTTTTTCTAGGGGGTGCCAGTCAACCTCCTAGGGGGTGCCTGGCACCCCCTGGCACTCCGGGGCCCCTAGAACCCAGGGGCCCCGGGTATTTTCCCCATCAACCCCCCCCTCTTGTCGGGCCTGATACGGTGTGCATAGACACATGAATATATATATAATATATATATATATACTTATATGACTGTATATGAACATACTACCATTCATGCGAATATATATCAAGACATTTAAGAATAAGAAAAAAATGAGAATGGCATCAACAACTTTGACATATTCCAAGTGCAGTGTTATATTCTGCTTACCATTGGAAATGTATGCAATATACGGCTGAATCGCCAGCATTATTTTCTCTATAGACGAGAGAATTATATGAAGTTTTCCACGCCACAGATAAAAAAGATTACATATGGTTGCATTACCATATGTATGTTGTAAATAAGAAATTGCACTAGCTATTTCCAACTGCACAAAGATTTTATATAGCTATTTACGCATCGTGGCAAGGCCGTAACAAGTCTTTTCGAGCAAACTGGCAAATTGTGGTTTTGGACCATAAATGCGATAAAAATTGTAAACGTGAAGGAAATGTCTTTGTCGGAGATTTTGAGACCCCTTCTATACACGAGCACATAACTACTTGGCATACATAGCCTAAAGATGACAAATATTTTTCCAGCGAATGTTTCACGGGTACGTGTTCGAGTTCTTAATTTTCTGGATTTATCCAAGGTAAAAAGAAGATGATATATCAAAAAATGATTTGAGAATAGCTCCTTGCGTACATGGACGGAATCGCAAATTTGTGTGGGATTGCAGCCAATGATACTTAAATCAATTCTTATCTACGTTAACTAAACACAAAATTTCAGAAAGCACGCAAGTCTTTTCTAGAGCATTCGTATTTTTCATTATATACAGGACCAGATTTATTTATTTAAAACTATTTTACTGAAATTTGCATTCAATTACTAAAACGTTGAATATCATTTATAGCATTTTCTTAACATTACTTGAGTACTGAACCCAATTCAATCAAGAATCCGTCTTTTTGAATAACTATGCAACTGAAAACAGATACTTAATTGCATAGCTTTAAAAATAATAAAACAACATTTTTGCTAACAAACATTCTAAAATACTAGTGAATTTAATTCATTTCAAAAGCGTTATAATTTCGCAACCCTTAATTGTCTCATAAACTCAGTAGCTTGGCTGCGTTATGCTATCTAAAAGCCCCATCAAACAGGGACGAACCTCTCATTAAAAACGTTAACGTACAACGAAATCTAATTAACCTAATTACCATTCAGTAAACTACCTAACGTTAGAAGTTATGTAGATGCTCGTGGTGGTATTGGCTGTTTTCTAATATAAAAATCATAGGAAAGCAGAAAAGCATTTCTTTATTAAAAATAAGCAATGTTCCAGAAAAAAATAAATATAGCATTCAGAAACGGTTTATATAATTTCTCCTTTCAGCGTATATAGTCACGTGCATTTCATACATATTAACGCCTTTTATTAAAGGGTAATTAATTGCCCAAACATTGCTGCGCGAGATAATTGTTGGTTTAATAGACAATTAACAGGAAGCGACCCATTGTCATTTGTCTTATTCTCTGTCATGGCTTCGCCCAT
Source organism: Rossiulus vilnensis (assembly GCA_034700785.1). NCBI lineage: Eukaryota > Metazoa > Arthropoda > Diplopoda > Julida > Julidae > Rossiulus > Rossiulus vilnensis. The sequence continues at coordinate 16,303 of JAQIXS010003501.1, read as the reverse complement.
ATACTTTAATGGCGTTATTCATAGACCGTTTATGCAGCTTATCCGGCATTAATCTTTCTTTTTAGAATTGGCTTATCGCTATTATGTACAGTTTGTAGATTTCGCAGGTAGACCTGTTTACCAATTAATATTTTGGAAAAATAACAGCAAACAGGCAATCAATAACATTTTTCATTTCGAATAGTCCACACAAACAATTGACAAAGTCAAGTCTGATGACACTTAAGTTGCTTTGAATATTTGGACTGAAGTACATTTCATTTTAAAAAGCTCAAGTAAAGCACCTTCCTTCAATACGATAATGCGTTTAAAAATGGACAAGACGACGATCATAAGTTTATTCCGGGGCTAAATATAGTTGATGATAATTGATGGTGAAATGATCATTATGATCCATTATTTTTGTTGTTGCCTATATTATGAGGCTAATGGCACTCGAGCGCCTAAGGAGTGCGCATACATATATACGCTATTAATAATTATACAGGTAGGATTTATAATTATACAGGTAATCATTTATAACTTAATTTTTACTTGATCCTGCATAAACGCCTTATTTACTAATCCTTTTGATGATGACCAAAGCATTTTTATTTAATCTATTATCTATTCATAATTAAGTACAGATTACAGATGCACTCTTTTTGATGAAAAGTATTTATAGATAATTTTAGATCTTCATGAAATAAAAATTTACCATAACGTCATCGATGGTAATTATGAATTAGCAATTCTGAAACGTAAATTACCTTTTCTTTAAACGTATGAAAATCAACATTTTATTACTGTTTTTACATTTCACTCAAGAAATATAAACCAAAAACTTATTAGTCAGTCTTTCATTTTGGCAAACGTTGACACACTCGATAAATAGAAGTTGTTAAATTTTGAGACATCCTTACGAACACGATTAATTCATGCAGAGAAATAATTTTGATTAAGATTAGGTTGAAATTCCACCAGGGGTTTGGAATAAACAAGCTTAGTACCCTGAAGTTAAATGTCAATGCAAGTCGAAGGAAATCTCTCGAACGCTTGCACCGAATTATATACGACTATGGAAAAACAGAGTAGAGAAATGCCCTTATAAAATTAAAATTAAATTGCATGACGTGTAACATCGACATTAATAACATGTGCCCAAACTTGAGCGCAGCAGCCCTACCCGACGTATGTATAAAGTATACGTTTCACTTATTATATTACTCGCGTGATAGCGACAAGTTATTTTAACATCATCGTAGTTTAAATCCGCCGAATTAGGGGTGTGATCACGCGTGAATATTAAGTATATAGTTCCGCAAAGGGCTGAACCATAACGACAATGTGGAAACTTAAAATCACCTAAATCTCAGAGTTTTCGCCTTCTAACAATGTAAGCCTATATTATTTCCTGATTAATATTCGCATATAATCGGCAGCAGGTTTAGCTTCGCTTAGTAATTGGCACGCTCTGAAGATCCCACGAGCATCCAGATGCTCAATATTATTTAATCAATATGAAGCGCATCTCGCCTCGCTCTAGCCTAAACGCACACCACTGGAAATGACGTCAGTGAGAAAGAGCATCTTTCCCGGTTGCTATGCAACACTCAAGCCCATAAACGCCAAGTTCCGCCAAATTTCGATAGGTGGCAGTAGCGTGCAGGCTTCAACAACATCCCAATTTAAAGGCGATGGATGAGGCTCTAATTAGAAATAATAAACGAAATGGAGCTTATGGTAAATCTGCGAGATTCTTCTAAGATGTGGTTCCAAATACTGAACATATACATGTGTAACATAACCATGTGTTTATCATGCAGAAAACTATCGAATTTGGTTCATGGTATTTTCGTCAATTCTGAAAATATTGATAATTAAAAATACTAACTTAAAAGTATTAGTTTTTTGGGCAGCAAACAGTGCGAAATATATTTAAAAAAATTTAAATGCAAGTTTATTTGCTCTGGACGATTACTGATAGCACTGATTGAAAATAACACTTTCGCTTTAATTTTAAGGACGATAGCGAAGTTCGACACACACTGTGTTTCGTTTCAAGTCATAAATTCACGGCGCTTCAAGCCATGGCTTTCATGAGCTTAGCGACGGCAGATTATGGGCGGTCCAAAGAAGAGCGTTCATGAAAAAAAACTTCGAGAAAGTCCTCGATAAAAGGCAATGGTTATTCCGATTCTAAACGAATAAAGAAGCATTTATATCAACGTAATGTCCACGGATCTAGTTGAATAAAAACTCATTGCAGATTTACGAAGTGACACAAACTTCATTGATTGGCCAACGAGCTATTAATCAACAAATATTGGTTCGCTTATAACAGATAAAGAAAGGGTTATTACTTCAGTTCATGGGCTTCTCTGTATGACAGAATTCCCATCAGTGATTGCCTACCTTTAAGGATATTCCATTGAATAAATAATTAAAGAGTTGAACTGTATAAATTGCATTTATTAATTTTAATACCCCATAATCTACCCCATATTTCATACAGTATTTTTATAGACATATCATAGATATGTATAGATTGTCATCGCGAATTGCATTTATATTTAGAAAATTTTAGTTGCTATCCTCGGTCCTCGTAATTTTGATTTTTTAATTGCCAGCTACAATCTGAACTATAATTAAGATTTTAAATTGTTTACTGTAATGGGTCACATCTAATTTGACATCTATTATGCAAGTTTCTTGTTTCTTTCCAATAGCGTGTTTCACGACTATTTCAGAATAAATATTCAGGAACGCAAAGAAGGACTTACTTTTATGCAGCGTATGGTTATATTTAAGCAAGGTTTTTATTATATGAACCTTAATTGTAATTTAGCTGTTTCCAACTTGAAAGCGTGTAAAAGTCTTCAATGGTACACACGTCAAATTTCATTACATCGGGGCTTATTAGTGCATGACCATCAACGAGATTGCACTTAATGCATTCAGGTCATAATCCACAGTATTCTACCCCAAAACTACGCAGCGATTACTACATGATAATCTCATCTATCCAACCTATTTTCAGAAAGTCAACTTGGCGAAAACACTGCTTTGGCCCAGGTTCCCCAAGGCGTCTAATTGAGGAGGCCATTACGCAGCGCAAGAGAGGCCTTGGAGAGGCGAAATTAGAAGAAGTTATAAGTGGGCGTAGATGTTAATCCCTTATGGAATTAGGAAGTATTAAAGTTGGAACAAGTTTTCCCACAAAACCTACAATCTCGCCGATTCACGCCAAAATGGAGCTGCCTTATTCAGAATTAATTACTGCAATATTCTAGCAAATCTCGTTGTGCGTGATAATGATAGTTGACTATATCAACAATTGTAGTAGACTATGATATAGGTCTACATGTACTTGGGCTTAAAATGCTACAGTAAATCCCAAGACACTACATTTCCTATTTAATAATACTGTAGTCTTGAAAACCAGACATTTATCTATTTCCCAAACTAACCTATCACTCAAAATTCGAAATAAAATGTAATACTTATACTGCGACAGTACAGTCTCAACTTGTCATTATTAATTGTCATTATAGATAAGGCTTCCGACGAACCTCGAAAACAACTTAAGCAGGAATGGCGTGAATGCAAGCTATAAGCTCCTTCTTCTTGTTACATTTTTATTTCACGACGAACATTGTGGATTAAAATATCTGGAGGCGCCTCATCATTCTCTGTAATTAATTGTCATTATTTACTACTAACGAAAATGTAACTGCGTTATTTAATGCAACTAAGCTGGTGATATTTCAGGTAATTAAATTCTCGGGACGAGATTACCTGCTGAAATTTTTGTGATGCTGGGACGTAACGCATTAATTTTCTTACAAAGTGTAGAACCATGCAAACTAGTCACGTTAAAAAGGATATTACAAACCTAAGATTTTTAGGTCAGAAATTTAATTATAATCCGAAAGTGTATACAGATAGTAGAAATATTATTATAAAGAAAAAAAACTATTTTATACACCAAAATTTTTCATAAGTAATATTTTACACAATTTCCATTTATAAATTAAGTTATTATTATATATGCATGTTACTGAACAGTACAAGCATGGAAATTACAAACAATTTATTTAATTAAAAGTCAACGTACTTTCGTCTAAATAACTTCAACTCATGCGTTGATGTTATATCGATGTATTTTTTAACTCCTAAGGGAACGAGTATGACAAGAAAATAAGGGCCGCATAAATTATTCGATTGCTCCAACGTAAATGCGAGTTCGTTTTTCCTCTTGTCATTTCATTTTTGCATATAAATTCTTGACGTTCTTCAGCCTTATTTAACGCCCCTTTCATCTCCTCAAGTTGCCCGCACATTCATTTATTTAGATTAAATTTGCAATGTTTACACCTAAAATTCCAGGGATTTTCACGCTACATAACTTAAGAGCGTAGACTAGAAATGTGTGATTTTAAATTGAAGGCGTTCTCCACTCCCGTGTAGACCAGCGTAATCCATGAGCCTAAAAGCCCTTGCATAAAACGTGAAAGTAGATGAGGCTGACCTTATCCAACGACGTTCTCCAATATTTTCCCTAGCCTTAAGCTTAGTGGATCGGAAAAAAATGCTTGCTTTCATCTGCATATAAAACCCGCTGATTTCACGTTGAAAGCAAAGTGAAGATTGCACAATAGGTTTCGTGATTTGAACTTCCTGAAAATTGCGAGCATTCAAATTGGCACACGTTTCAGGTATTAAATGGCGAAATATGAAACTTCTCCTACGCCCCAAAGCTAATTAAAATCAGAACGCATCTTCTTTTGGTAATTTAATTGATTTCGTTTTCATAACTTCATACCGCTTTATTAAGGGAGAGGTTACGATAGCAAAATGTTAAATTAATCCAAGCCGAGAGACAAAATAAAGTTGACGAAAACCAAGAAACTCATATGGAAAAAAACCAGACATGTTTATGAGCTTACGCGTTAACAGGTTTTGGGGTGTGGTTTATTACACTACCATAAGCAAGTTTTACTAATCTGCACTAAACATCATACATGTACATCCACACATATTAAAAATATTCTGATATTTTTATTTTACAAACACGCCATTTAGTGACTAAATTAGCAGACTAAAGGGAAATCAAATTAAACCCTGACGATAACCACTTATTTATGCAACTAAAAACAACGCGGTACCAGCATGCAGTCATAATGTAATTTTTTCCTTGATAAGTTCTATAATAATTTTCTTAATTCCATTCACAAGTTATAATTAACATTGAATTTTTTAAACTCTCATTGTCCAAACACGATATCCATGTTCACATGTAGAAATGTGTTTTACGAAGGGTCCCAAAAAAGTCTTTGAAATGCTTATATAGCTTCTGGTCTTTCCACAATTAACATAACAATTCAAGAAAAAATCGTCCATTCCGCCATACGATTTAAAGGCCAAAGTGGAGGAGTAATACGCTGTGAATTATCGAAAATGAGTCAAATATATAAATTGTATCGTTAAGTACAATAAAAATGCATATACGCGCCATGGTTAGAATTTATTTCATGCCCCATTATGCCATTACATTATATGTACATGCACATGCGTAACTTTTCTACAAAAGGCATAATTTGCAACGTGGCTTAGAAACTGCACGTGCGCCCGCGGGTAACAGTTGGGGCCTGCGCCAGCTAACGACCGCATTGACTTACATGTAGAATCTTAATGAGATCATCGCAACAAGGGTGCCGGTTACGTTCATGAGATCATTATCGACGAGCAGCAAACGGTAGAAGCGAATGTTCGAGATGGATTTCAATAGCCAGGAATACAGATCATAAATTAACCAATCCAATCTGGAAAATATCTGGCAATCTGGTTAAAGTATAATCTAACGGATTATAAACGTAATTAAGAATCCACATCTTAATGTTTATTACACTTTTTTTTGCTGCAGCATATCAAGATCAGTTTCTGTTTTAGCAATATTTACAGGGAATACAGTAGTATGCCATTTGAACTAAACGAGCATGTATGCAAATATTACTTACATGTACATGCATAATTCATACCTAATTCAATTATTTTGTTTACGTTAGGTAAACACGGCTTCTAACATCTGATTAAGTTTCAAGGTTAATTTCTTCATTAATTTGTATCCATTCTACATATTTGGTTAAGGAAATCATTAAACGAAGCCACCGAGGAGATAGAACCTTACATTCAAATCCACGTATTGAAATCCGAGCCCGTACGGATCCATACTATTTGTCTTTTTCTTGCATGCCATCAGACGTTGGTATCGTCTTTCAAAGGATAGCTCCAAGCCCTTAGCTAACAAATTCAGTTTGACAACGATGATGGTAACCATCAGATGCTTAATAAAATTAAAATAAATAAATGACTTACGTCACTGGAATAATTTTCCGCGCTTCCCCCCACCCATATTACAAATCTTTGTAGCCAGTAGGGGACTGACTTGAATTAAACTGAATTGAACATACAAGCGGTGCTACTGCTAAATAAGATACATGTAACTGTATACATTTATAACCAGTGGTGTAGCGGAGCTGGAAATGACTATAACAGCATTCCAAATTGTAGGCTATACCTGCATGAATTTAACCATTCATTACTTCATGTGTACAGTTCACTGCGCAACAAAACGAAATCTGGAACTCATGCAAAAGATATCAAGCGAACAATGTGTTTAACAAAAGATTTTCCCATTGAAGATCTGAAAAATAAAACCCTAAATCCTTAACGTTTCTAAGGATGCTCGTTAGTTTTTATTATTCAAACGAAGCCTCTCCGTGAAACTTTCTTGCATTAAATTCCCCTCCTTTTCAAATATTTGAACGGAAATTTGGAGGACGAAATGCTTTGCCATTGCGGCACGCCACCAATGCCATGCCGCATAATTTCCTCTTGATGTCACATCTTGCGGTTCACATACAAGTAGTTTTTATGTAAATAGCAACTAATGCTTTGTGTTTTGGAAATCTCATCGACATTGGAGTAGGCGAATAGATTTCAGAATACGAGTGGTTGTTCCAATCATCGTCTCCTCGCTTTTTCAACAAACAAATAAGATTGTTGTAGCGATTTTCTTTCCATCGCTCAGCTTGTACAAGCCTGTGTAACTAGGAAAGATTGGACTACAAAATCAGTTTCAAGCTAGCTGCATACTTCAAAACTATGCATGTCAAAACCATGAAAGATAACCTTTAAGCATACAAGTTTTAACTTTAGACGGAATTAAATTTATTTATGATGTTGTCAAGAAAATATACCTTTAGAATTAATTCATAGTAAACAAGAAGAGTAAACTGAAATTGGCCATAGCGTTTTACCGGCTATTTGATCAGCTAAAAATAAGTAGGACTCGTTGGCGAAAGATAACGTTGAATAAACGAAAAGCTACATTAAAGTAATAAGAAATCCAGAAAGAAATTCTACGAAATATGAATTATGTTGCATATGAGAATACACCAATCTTAACATCACTACAAAATCTTTACCTTAACAATACTTTTTTTTAAATCCCTAAACTCAGACATTTTTCTTTTAAAAAAGCGGTATATACATGTATATAAAAACTCAAATGGATGTACATGTAATAATTCCATTATGTTACAATGAAATTCAACTTACTCTGTCCTTTTTTGTTTGAATTTTCCACTATCGAATTTGAATTAATCAAAGTAACACGATGAAATTAATAATTATAAAGGTATACAGGTAGTTGTTGTGACTCGTTCTTTATATGCTTAATAATAAATCCGATCTAAAAATAACCCTTGTTAACGAGAATATAAACTTCAAAAGTAAAATCGATGATGAGTTTCTTAACCTGACAGCATTCATGTCTCTCATCCGGTATTCTGTCAGAACGTCCAATGACTTGTACAAGAAAATGAAATCTCAGCATTGCATCCATACATAACGATGAACAAATCTCGAATCAATGGATCACTGATGATTAAATCAAGAGTTCTGATATTGGCAGATTTCTGAGCGACTAGGTTTTTACCGAACGCACTACGATAAAATGGACAATGGGAGTCAAATTTCGATGACATATGGGATGGAAACGCTGGGGAGATGAATAGTATTTTATTTCTACAATCGCTTTACATACGACTAGAATTGCTTTAGAAATCGCCATGTTATGTTCCCTAAAAACAAAAAAGGACCAGTCACTGATATTTTGGAAATCTCTTGTGGCCGTGCCAGATAGCAAACAAATACGCTGAACGCATGAAAGGAAAAAAGAGCCACTTGCTCTACAAAGCAAGCTGTCCTGATCAAATGTCACTTTTCTTTATGTTACGATAGAAACATCACTTTTTGACTGAAACTCAGTGGTCAATTTGTCGCTCTACTGTCACGGAAAATGAAAGAGAAGTCATGCCTCACGAAATCGTCCGCTGAGTTTTCACATAGGCAGAATTTTCTCGCAGTTTTACATCTTGCGGTTTACGACCTACTCAGAACACGACTTCCAAAAGCGATTGAGTAGTCAAATACTAACCTACATCACGTTCTGTTTATTATCGAATTAGCCGAAATGGCGCACTGCAAATCGATTCTACCCATTAAAAACGCATAGCACACCCAGATTAGCTAAATCTGACATATCGTACAATTCGATAATTTCACAAATCAGCAGCGCAAAAGAAACATTTTTGTGGTTTGGTCTTACCGGAAAATCAATAATTTCCAATCCAATTCATAGTATCTCAATGTTAAAAGACAACAGTATTTCTGCGCATTTCCCGCAACCAAATTTTTGGTTTCTATATGCCCAAAAGTAATGAAATATTTGTCATTGCTGAAATAATTTGCTCTGACATTCCTGCGAAGATCCAGCAATGATAAAGATAAGTATAAAATGTTTCATAAAATATTCATTCACCTGATCCATTCAGAAACTTTCATTAAACCTTCTGTCAAATTTAGACAAACTCATGCGCAACGTTTAATCTCTAAAAAAACTCATGCTCATGTTGGACATTTTTTTCTTCAAATCAATCCAAGGAGAATTGGTAGAAAACCACTAATATTTCGATCTACAACTGCGCAGAAGATTGAAGAAAACCATTGTGAACTATCCTTCCAAAATTCCTAGGCACAAAAAATACAACTTTCCTGGACTGATGCATTTGATTTAAAAATTACTTTACTGTCTTCCTAGATCGAAGGAGTAAGCTGCCGATGCGCCACAGCACAACTGCGCAATAGACTATAATAATACAACGAGCAAGTTAACGATAAAGGCATAGGCGTAGTAGACTTACACTGAAAGGCGGATTAAAAACACAAAAAAAAGGTGTAGGGGCTACTGCCAGGTAAGCAAGAGCGAAAAATAAGACTTTATCTGAATATGTTTTCCAGATAACCCAGTAACGAAATCGCATTGGTACTAACCGAAACTGATGATGATGATGACTAATAAACTTAAATAGCTCCAAATTAACCCCAGAAGCAAGTATCTATCAAATGGCATTTTGGTCTCGACCAAAGCATTTGCAACGCCTGCTTAAAAGCTATATTGCAGGAGGTCCATGTCGCGCATAGAAATTCATTACGAAGCGAGTTTGTGCAACGGCTCTAATAAGGATCTTCAAATGCGGAGCACGATGCGTCCACACTGGTCACTTAATTTGCGGTCAGTGCTATTTCACTAACGCAAGCGAGGCAATGTGTTCGGGCTCATGTGCAAGACATGCTACGGAAATGTCCATTAAGCCCAGATACATGCAATGACAAGCCTTAATTCGTACCCTTATTATAAACCTACACAGTATAATGATTTATACCCTGCCACAATGTTTGATTTGCACTGTACTGGCCATAGTTTATGTCCAATAGGGAATCAAATTAGATGAAAGTGCGCAGTACATGGAATTTGCGTCGTGCTGGATCACGGCATTTTATCTGGACGTAACGTACTATATAAATAGAGCTAAAATAGGCCCCTAATTAACGATCAATGTGCAGGCCACAGCCATTAGACGAGTTTTAACCAGATTGACTTATGCGTTCATGGAATCATCGAACACATATTTGGGATACACTACATTACGGGTAGATAAACTGAACTTAACAAAAACCTCAACGCTTGAAGTTCATAAAATGAATTCACGTACAACTAACACTTACAAGTATGCTATGTTATTTACAACTGATAATTTCTAAAGACATGGTCTATATTTCGACATAATTATTACTGAAATGTGCAAACTATGCTTGACGTTTCAACCCTTCACGATGTATCATTCATTGAATGCTGGAATTTTATTGTTCAAAGAAGGGGTAAATTAATTGGTCATTAAAAAGATTTTCAAAAGATAATATCCAAGTAATGAAAGTCTAATTTTGTTGTCAATAAAAAAGACCTCAAATTTACTATGACGAAGCCACAGGGAGAGACGATGTTAACTTAGCAGTTCATCATGCCTTAAGTGTATATTCAGTCATAAAGTAGTTTATAAATTATATTGAGCGGCCTAAAAATAACTTGCAGGAATCACTTTGCCAGACTCAACTATAAAGACAGATTGAATTAATAGTTCATAGAATAAGCTTTTAAATCCCAACTAACACAAAAATGCAACCCTAAAGCGAAGATAATAAAAATAGTGGTTTCAGAATATTCTGTATCGAAAGTGTCATTGCTTGATAATTTATAGAATAGTAAAAAATGTATTGAATTATTGTCAGTTTTAATACATTTATGAAACGTTAACTACGTAGCGTAAATATAAACACAGATCAAATAGGAGTTTCTAAAATATGTTCGATTTCAATTAATAAGAAGCCCACCAATTAAGTTCCACGTATGCTCAGTGAATTAATTTTGTCTGCATTAGGCACATAAGTCAACTTCAGAGCAGTGAACTAAAAATTAGTGCAGGCAAATTTTAACTTTAACGCCAACTTGATTTATTTACATCTTATCAGTCACCAAGTACGCGGAACTTAATAAAGCAATTTGATATTTTCATCGAAAATAGTAACACGTTAATATTTGAATATTCATATTTTCTACAGTGAAAATCTAGAGCGTTTTAACAACACAACTTTATGAAATAGGTATTCACACAGGCATCTATGCGCAAAATAATAAGAATTTAAATTAGCTTACTTGAAAATTAAAAAATATAATCAATGAAGAAAGTTTGCTATTGTCCATTGCTTGCAATTTAAACATTCAATAACTTGAATGCAATTTTGGGAGATGCGTAAGTTTATTTTCAACCTGAATTATGTTGAAGAGGCTGTAAATCATCGCATTATACAGTTCACGTATCAAATGGAAGACGAAATATTTCAAGCGTTGTTACCCAAGCAGCTAATCTATGGCCAGGTCTCCACTACATGCTTTCATGACTTTCATTACTTCCAACTGACCATAAAAGCAGAGACGGTTCTGATTACTATCTGCCTATACCACAGTTTTTGCAATAGCGAGAAAGTGGACTTCCAATCTGTACTTGCAAAGGGAATATTACACCTTAAGCAACGGTCATATTTTTTATAGTTTTCCATTTGAGGTGCTTCTTTAAACCTTTATTCTGTGACGTTAAAAATAATTAGACATTCCGTGGTTTCAAATTAACTCACTTTTGCATTGATTATTCTGCAATAAAAACGTAGAGCCGTAAAATACGTTCATTATTTGTGTTATTACTTTATCTAAAAATAGGCTCTATACGCATGTACATGTAGGTGTTGTACCCATTTGCCAGTAAAAAAAATAAATTAGCTCGAATACGATTGTTTTATCAAAGTTTCTCGAAGCTCTTTTCCCATCATCATACTCCAACATCGATTCGACTAATCCATACCATAATGACTTTGAAATGAACTCGCCATATCGAGGAAATATTTCCCTCCTGATTTGATATCCTATATTGCCAATTCCATAACAGGAAAACATGGACTAGATCAAAGAAACTTACACAAAACTTGATCCCTCTGTAAATCCCAAACTAATTAACGGAACATCACACAATCAGATAACAACTTTAATTATAACAAAGAGCGGGGCTACAGCCCGGTGTTCGCTTTTACACGATCCGCATATTTGAGTCTTGTCAAAATAGCAATGCTGTAAATCGGTGAAGGTCTTAAGCCCAATACATTCACACTTTTTTTCAGAATTTTGGAAAGACATCGAACCAGAAGAGTCAGCTCCTGCTTCAGTGCGTATTTTGAATTGGAATATTCATTGGCATGTTCATTCAATTGGAATTCAATTGAAATATTTCTTGCACTTATTTTAAGAAATGTACGCAAACATTTTTTGCTAAACTGTTTTGAATTACTGTTGACGCACACAGGTATGCCATTTAAAGTTAAAGTATATAATTGCAATAAATTTAATGGATTTCGACAAATAGTTTTTATTTCTCAAATAATCAACATAACTGAGCAGCATGTGCTGTATATTAAACATGTCAAGTGATTATTGTATACACGTATCATTATATACTCGAATTTAACAATTACGTTAATGGATGAATGGAGCCAATTAGTTTTAAATGGGAAAACCTGTTCGCAATGCAAAATAAATTAGCAAAACGTCCGCACAGATTTGAAATTACAAAAATATAATTTGCAGACTTTAATTAAATCACATTATAAACATTGCAAATGACAATTCGGATGAAAATAAAATATCAATGCAGCTGTAAATTTATCTGTCAATGTTACTTTTACAGAATCGAATATTAAAACGATTTCAAAATTTTGAGAATTGTTGTATATATTGATTCCAGTATATTAGTGATCACGAGATATTTCGGTGCAGCTATACTCGTAAAATTGACAGCCCGTTTTATTGCTTTTCAAGCTTCAATCTACTGAAGGTAAACACAAATAAAATTTGGCGATTGATTGTAGGCATAAAGTGAATATCCTTATATTTCTTACGCCCAAATTTAATGTCAAAGGGGCGTTATACAGCCCAATACGTTAAAAAGGATTTGTATTCATCTATATTCTCTTTGCTTATATTAATTCTTAATACACTGTGTTTTACATGGAACAATATGCAGTACATGACGTATAGCATTCGTTTATCAAATTCCTTTGGTCAAACATTAATCATAGAAATGTCAGGCGTGATTCTAGTAATAACTACGAAATACATCAATATAAATAGTTTAAATGTACTGTTGTTACATACCGGTAGTATACAAACGTACCATGTATACTTACTTCATAACAGCTGCTACTCATACACGGTATATCTAGACTGTAATTAGATTTTACTTCAAATACGCTTCCGCTTTGATTTTACAAAGAGATCGAAAAATTTAATCGCTGGTCATAACAATCAATATGCCAATATTACGAGTTTAAGCTTGTATTAAAAGATACTATAACAAATGCTTGACCCTATTTTAATAGCTACGTTTTTCATTATTCTGCACTTCGACTGCATAATTCTAAGAAATGCTAACATTTTTGAACGGCAATGTGTAATGTCGTGAGCTTGTTTTCTCATTCGCAATATAATTTTAAATCTGATTTGTTCAAAAAAATTATGAATTCAACTATAATAGGTATATTTGTTGATTTTTTTAGAAATTCACAAGCCGAAATTTCCAAATGTATACTGTTCTACAGCAATTTATAACTGTACTGCAACTCCTATGAAAGGTAAATCACGTCCTATTTAAGATTGAGAAACTATTCTACAGTTTGTTCCACCATATGACATTTCACACTGCGATAATTTCGCCTCAAAAACCGTTATTACGGATACTCGGTGTATATTTTAATTTCTGGCACTAAAATTCGTATTAATAAAATACGCTTTGTCCAATGCGTCTTAGTTTCATATAAAGCGGGCGCAATAAGTAGCGACTTGGGAAAACTGATACACTGTAATATTTCACAGGAACTGGTTCAACGAATAAGAACATAAATGAATTTAATGAAAGAAATATGAACGGAGCATGAAATATGGGAGAGCTCCCAAGTGCCTGAATTTATCACCAAAATACAGTAGATACTGGAATGATGAATAAGAAAGTTTCCTTTCATCGGGTGTTTTTTTCCGTCTAATTTGATTCATCGCAGTTTTTTTAACCATAATTTTCTCATTCATGATTTTCATTTCCGTTACCATGTTAGTCAACTCCGATTACCGAGTCCCGGGTTACTAAACAAATTTAATATCTCGTCGAGGTAAATGCGACATTCGCACGTTATCAACTATGATTAATTTGACAGGCGGATATTAGCAAATGTTATTAAGATATTAGCTTTGCACTTAATATAGAAATTGAACTTTGCTTATGGGATATATGGCAATTAGATTATAAAAAAACACATTAGAGAAAGACTAAAAGCACATAGTCATCACAGATCGCTAATACGCTTAAAAACATGACTGACACTCATCCGTGGTGCCATAGACTTTTTCTAGAATTGGAACAATTTGTAGTGTCACCAGCATTTTTTTCAAACAAAGTGGATTTCACTTCTCTAGTTGAAGGGATTGTTGGTTGATGTGTTATTCAGGTATATTCGTTTTCAAATTTATTTATTTTCTTAAAACATTAATGCATCACTATTAACGCGCACCTTACGTTGTTAACAAAACGTTCAATAACAACGCATTAAACTGCTTTTGATTAGCAAATCAGCCATGACCATTGACGGTTTATAAGAATCAACCACTTTTAATGAAACTCAAATACATGTATATAAAACATAGCGGTTGGGTTTAGCGTGCCTTGCTATGTTTTAAATACCAGCAACGTAATGAAATTGTCTCTCATCCATATCACATAGCTGTTCTTTTGAAGAAATTTACGATCTAGATTTTACGAGCTTGGGGTATAAAATTTCCGCATTGATTTGATTGAAAAGGCTGATAGCTTCTGCAACCAGCTATCGCGTGCTTTGATAGGAACGAAATAATATAAACCGTTTACAAAGTGCCTTTATTAGCATGTGTGTTTATGATTAAACATCAACAAACAAATAATGTCGGCCCTATTTTTGTTTTGGAATGATTCTAATACACTGTTTGGTAAATATACTGGTGTTGACCATAAACCAAGTGGCCAGCCTTTAATGACATTACAACTGTAGCAGACAGTAACAGACTATTAAAAACTAGATGCGAATGGATTGTCATTTATTAAATATGTGTTAATTATGTGAGTATTTATTGAAATAAAGAGAGAAATTGAAGGGCGATGTTTTGCAGGTTTTTTTACAAGAAATCGATTTAATCAGACAGTGCAAACAATTTTTACTTTTTGGAAGTTTCTATTAATCAATCAGGCGAAATGTATAAAAAATTACCCAAACAAAATTGTTTGGTATTTTTTATCATTGTCTCATTTTAAAAAAAATATATTTCGTATAAATGCCACACATTTGAAATAATTAAATGATTTGTCATAGCACCCATTGATTTCAATTGTTTATTAAATGTATACAGTACACGTATCTTTCAGGTGATAAAAGCTCAGTGTAGAGAGCCTCATGAATTTTATAATGCATTGGATGATAAATCTAGTGAGATATTAGCCGTGTTTACTGTGTAGCACATCTCGATAAAGTCTGCAAGGATATTAATGTCGCATTGAGCTCAGAATTCCAAGTGATCACCATATCCTTAATGGGCCATTACGCGTAAAAGGAAACCATTATTTGCAATGAATCATTTAGTAATTAGCCTTAATCAAATCATGGGAGGGCTGGCCTTTACCTATTTAGAACGAAATATGAAGTGCATTTAATTAACTATTAATCTAACTGCAATTAATTAATGTGTCACTTTTTGATTCCATGGGTTATTCTTCATACATCATCATCAACAATATCAACTTATCTGTTGCCTGAACTCACTCTCCTGATGGATTCCTTGCGTGATCCCTGGCAATTTTACGAGTCGCTAAAGGTGTCAATAACGATGTGTGCATCGACTTTGAAAATATATAATATCCTAACTGGCTAACAAAAATATTTTATATCCCGAGTTAAGTCCAGCACAACATGGATTTACGGTGTGGTTCACCCAGTTTTAATACTACAGACTAAGCATTAAGCGCATAAAGTGGCGTATTGACGATCGTACGCATGATACATTTCAGGTTTTATAAGCTTATGTGAGGAGAGTTACTCGCAAATGGTTAGTCGATAAGTAAAGGCTACAAATCGACCAAACGTACAAATTGGACATAATCCAAAAAGAAAGGCGTCTGTAAGAATTCCAAATCCCCCAAAGTTATGAAACAGAGAGCAATACCATCAAATTGTGAGCCATAAGAACAATTTAGCTGGATGATTTATGCTCTTAGCGCAAATTTCAGAGAGTTTCTGC
>JAQIXS010003500.1:0-17972 GCA_034700785.1 Rossiulus vilnensis | reverse complement strand
TGCGGATGTATATCTGCGTGTTTATCAAATCTAACACTAACCATGCAATGCCCAAAACTTGTAAAGGTTTCAATGTTGAATTGTTAAGCCGGTTTTATGACTTTCTTCGAACATGTAGGACTTCTTACTTTTTAGCACATTTTTATTTTTTAAAAAATTTTAGGTTTCACTTGCCACCCTGTGTAACAGGATGTGGATATGGAAAATAAACCGTACTTCTCAATTATTTTAAATGTGAATCATTTAGTTTGTGGCATGTTAACATTTTAGGGCCAGTTGCACCATTGAAGCTTAAATGAAAGGTTGGATAACCTATACTCAAAAGTTAACTTTAATGTTAGTAGGTTTTTGTTGCACCATTTTACTATAGGACTTTTTGACCCAACCCCAAGGTATAGTTAACAAAGAAATAACACAATGCAGTTGGAGTTCTGGGAAAATTTCGTAATACTACAAACCTTAGGTTAACCCGTGGTTAACTGCTAACCTGCTGTTCTGCAATGTTTTTCCTTAGTTAACCAGAGATTTACGCTGGGCTTTGCTTATCTTTTGTTGGTGCAACCGGCCCTTAACCAATATACAAATAATTTTGTTGGGAATCAACTATAAAATTTTAGAGGATTAATCAATTAGGTTTGAAATTGTATTGTAAAATATATATGAAAATTTTCCAACTGTCCTCAAAACGCAATTCTTATTCAGTTGTATATTATCAGTTGACTATATACTCATTTTTTACTAAACGGAATCAATAAAAATCGGTTGCACCAACGAAAGTTAAGCCTGATCCAAGGTAAACCTTTGATTAACACCGGAAAAGCATTGCACCACAGCAGGTTGGCCAGTTAACCTTAAATTAACTCTGCTAATAGGCAGGGTTAAATTAAGGTCTGTAATTCAATGCAATTTTCCCAGAATTCCTAGCTGCAACTTACCCCAAGTTAAAAATCCCTATAGTAAAATGTAGCAACCGAAACCTATTAACCCTCGGGTTAACGTGTGGTTACAGGTAACCCCGGGTTATCTAAGCTTTCAGTCAACCCGCAATGGTGCAACCGGCCCTAAGATGCGTTAATTTAAAATTTGACATTTTCAAATTAAAAGAGCAACGCAAAACAATTCTTCAATTGCCGTAAAAATAATTATTGCGCCACGTAGGCCTAGAAATAAAACTAAAATAATTCGATACAATTAACTTCCACTTAATCAACTTAGGTTATCTCAGATGATTTTTCCACTTTCTCAGTAAACCCCGATTAAAACCCTAAAACGAACTATAGCAGACCCCGTCCCTCAGGTTTGACTTTTTCACCAAATGGCTATTGTCACACAGCTTGAACAAAAAAACAATACACTGACTGAATTTCCAAAAATGCTGACAAGATAAAATACGTAAAACAATTTCTCATCGATTCGCAACAGACTTATCAACCCCGCGCCCTTTGGCAAATTTAGCCGATATTTTAGACAATAATTCTGGCGAAGCGCGGTTCCACCTGTTGCTTCTCCAAAATCGCTCGATTCCCGACCTGCAACTCGGCAAAATTTATGTCTCATATACGTAATATATATTTCGAGTAGGTATTCGTGAGAAAAACTCCTCATCGGCAAGTACGACTCGGGAAAACAGGTGAAAACCAGATGGCAGCACTTGGACAGAGCCTCCAATTAAAAAGCGCGCATACCTCAGACAATTTTAAAAGAAATAAATTCGCCCGAGAAGCCAGTAAATCATCCGCAACCGGTCCTTTTTTAGTGAATGAAACCGAAATCGGTTTTCTTCCCCTCCCTCCCTCCCAACTTTATAAATTACGGGTTAATATTACCGGGTCCAAACGAGCCTCAGTTTGTCAACATTACATCACCATCAAACCGTTCCATTTTAATGGCCTTCGCACAAGAAAACAAATGTCTTCTGGCGAAAAAATAATCATTTTTTTTATTGGAAAATAAACATGTTGTTACCGGCTGGCAAGCTGCAAAAAAAAAAGAGTTCAAAGGAAAAGCCGAAACGCAACAAATTCCGAATGTTGCGCCTCGTAACTCGGATTCGGGAGAAGCATTTGCAAACTAAAAATAATGACAGTAAAAAGAAGAGCAAAACGCTGAACGATTCCGGTAACCAAAAAGTGAATTACAGTTGTCAGTCGCAATGGTCCACTTTCGTGGCGTTTCGTTTACGATTCCTCTCGCAGAATGCTCCGCTTTACGTTTTCAGAATGCCGACTTCGGTTGCTGGGTCAGCAGAAGTCCAAAACGCTTCTTGATGACGAGCCTCTCTTTCGAAAACTTGTCCTCGGGAGAGAACCGGGCTGAAAAGACGGACAAACTTGGCATTTGAGAGGTGAGCAACAGGTTGGCACAACGACTTTTGGAAATAAGTAATTCTGACTGTAGTTAAAATATCCGTTTACAAATCAATTGATTTGTAAACGGATATTTTTGTTTCTTTACACATAGGCCTACTTGAATTTAACCCAGCATGCAATGAATAAATGAACGAATTCAAGTTCATGAACACACCAGATCTGAAAATGTCCGAGCAGAACTCGAGCTCGGTGCTGATTAAATCATTAAGAAACCATGGAAATAAATTATTATAAGACACAAAACCGACTTTACCATGAAATTAACATCGATCATTAAGCATAATAGTAATTTAGTATTTTAGTGCACAAATATCCACGAACGCCTATCCTTTACCAATCAACACGTTTTGCATGCAAACGATTTAACCCTCTAACTACCAGTGGGGTCCATACTGATAGAAAGCATACTTTATCGGTAAAGTCGCATGAGCAACGTATCTTCAAATTGCAAAATATTTCGTGACTTAGTTGGAAATACATTTTATGCATTACTTATTATAACGTATAAAATTCCTATTAAAATCGGATTTACGATATGAAATCTACCTAAACGTAATTTTACCGATGTGGTCTATATCGACCCTCTAGTTCTACTTGCTGTACTTTTACTAATATTAATCTTTTATGGTATCATGCTATTAATTCAAGCTCATATTTAGCTATAAAAACATTAACTTTTTTTCTATAAAAAAATCCTGGTAGTTCTGACAAACTAATGCAAGTATCAATGTTCCCCTCAAGCCTGTATGGACCTCTGGCGTTGCATTCACACCGGTAAGCCAAGTTGGGGTCCTTTAAGCCAACTTGAACTACTGGTTTTCAAAATTTATGTCTTATACTGGACTTTAAAATTCACTTAGCACAATAAAAGCATGGGTGTGCCTGCATGCACACGGAAGAAAACGTTCAATAAGTTGCACGGTTGATCCAATACCTGGATGAGCTGAAATGGTGGGCCTGCCATACGGATCCACTTTCTAAAAAATATAAAAAATGATAAAGTATTAAACGTTAGATATTTTTTTTGCAAATTACAAATCCACTAGTTGTCAAAAGCAACGTGTTGGTTAGGCCTATTTGGCGACAATGCGTGGTCGTGCACCGGCTTCGTAAATACCTTCAGCGTGTACATCCTCTTCCCGTTTTCGTCCGTGTAATACATCATGTACATTTTCGCAACTTGAATCGAGCAGTCCAGACGAATAATCCGTAAAAAACTCGCTGAATTTATCAAATCGAAAAGTGCAGAATCCTCACACTACAGAACGCCAATATTTAAAGAACTATTGCGTTTCGTACGTTAGCCTGGCATTTGTTTTGCACGCTAGCCTGGCAATAGTCGAAGACATTTGGAAAGCAAGTAGCTGAAGCGCCTTTGAATCGTTTGTTTGGTCCCGTTGTCATGGCAACCGCGGCGAGGCGTGACTGAAGAAGGCATTTGGTGGTTTTGTTGTTTTATATTTTGACAACATTTTTGTTTTGAAATGCGATTCGGTGTGTATTTTTCGAGTA
This sequence comes from Rossiulus vilnensis, assembly GCA_034700785.1. Classification (NCBI taxonomy): domain Eukaryota; kingdom Metazoa; phylum Arthropoda; class Diplopoda; order Julida; family Julidae; genus Rossiulus; species Rossiulus vilnensis. Next base: position 14,091 of record JAQIXS010003500.1, on the reverse strand, counting down.
AGCGGGATGTTTTCGGATAGTCAAGATAACTCCTGCGTCGAGTTTAAATCCACGGGTAAAGCGAAACGGTAAGGTAAAGCGCTATTTTACGAACATAATTGGTTAATTCGAGGATCCAGGAGTTCTGGTAGATCCTGGGACGTTGAACAGATTGAATATTTACAAAAAAGCCCTATGATGAAGGATACAGGGTATAGGCCTACTTATGTTTGCCATACCTCCGCGCGTACGGCACCGCTTAGATCTCAGGTTTCCATGCAAATTTAGAGAGGGTTCAAAAAGGAAGTAGGATATTGTATTAAATACAGATTTGGAGGAGTAGGTCTGTTTTGAAGGACTTAACCCTAAGGGAGTGTATAATAAATTACGTAACCACATTTTTTTGTTTAACTCCCTCTACAGCTCTAAATATTACGTAACTATTTTAAAATTTATTCCATTTCCCCTCCTCACCCTCCATTCACCATTTGAAAATATTAATTTAACATGTACAAAACGATATTGTTCCCACATGGGACATCAAACCCTATCCTCCCTCTACCTGTTCATGTAATTTGTGTATGATTGCTCCCCTTAGAGAGGGTTAAAGAGAGAAAGCTCAAAAGAGCAAGTAGAAGACTGTAATAAGTAAATGCACACTTGGAGGAGTATGTCTGTGTTTTAGAAGACGTTAGAAGGACAGTTATGCCTAAGTAGGTCCAAACCTAACCAGGGCTTTTCATTAGTTTCATGTCAGAATGTACATGTGGGCTATCAAAAGCGTTTGTCTTTGGTAAATGTCAAGAGGTCGTAGGACTGTAAGCTGGTTGGAGGTACAGCCTTAAAACCGGTGTCCAAAAATGTGACTAAAGGTCATGTTAGAGAATCTGTGGAATGCAGTTCAACATTCCTGGAATTCTTTTAAAATTTGTTTTTGAAGGCTAATCAACCAATGGAAGATGCAGTGTATTGTTTTCATAATTGCATGGATTGAACGTACAACACTTAAATGTGTTACAAACATCTGGATGCCCATTCGTTTCTGCCCATACCTGTGGATTTGGAATAAAAATGAGTTAATTGCATTTATAAAAGGTATACTCGTATGACGTTTTGCTCCAATATCGTAATCTGCATGGCGTTCTGATTGCGGTCTGTTTACAGACGAAGCCATTAAATTGGCTTTAGGATCATTTTGTTTTCATGACTACAGTCTACATTATTGAGCTCTTTAAGCCAATTAAATTAATATTTAAAAGGAAATAAAAAATATTACATCATTTTAATTTATGCATTTTAATTAATACGGTAGGCCTATGATGAAAGACAAAATCCGACCCAAGGAAAACAAATTACACATCTTTGTTTCAAATAACTCAATTGATAAATTTATTTAGGTTCAAATAGGGTCTGCGTTTTTATAGTCCCGTTCATATGTATTTATAAAAATTAAATAAATTTGGAAAAAAACGTTATTCAGAGTTATTTAATTTTTATAAACAAATAAACAAAGTTATTGATTTCTTGATTTTCGATGGTGGTTGTATCTTTTTTGCATCTCCGCTTTCAAACTCGGTTGACCGCTTCTGGCAGTGGCAGGCGATGGCTGAAAGCCGTCAACTCTGGTGGCGTCCGGTGGCTATTGATTAAACGTCTAGAATCGTGGAGCTTATCTCGGGGTTATTGAAAGCGACCCTGGCTTTTCTCCCCCAGAAATAGCCTGGCTCTGTTTTCCCAGGTTGCGGCGAGCGACTAGAGCGAGGAAGCTCGGCTGGACGGTGGCCATCTTGGTTTTCGCCCAGCACTTCCATCGTGGTTCCAGGCTCCAGAGCGTGTCCAAAGACTGGATTTCGTTCCTGGACAAGATTTGTCAGCAAGAGTGGTCAACCCCATAAGGAAGGCAGATGTTCCGGCCGAAAAGGATCAACCGTTGACAGGCGAAGCTCCAAGAACCCTCACGATGTCCTTGCAGAGCAGGAGGACCAATTGGTGCGAGGCAGAGACCAACCTTTTGCTGGACCTCTGGTCCGATTCCAACGTCCAGCTGGAGCTGAAGAACTGCCCCCGCAACCAGCCGGTCTTCGAGCGCATCGCGCGGGTCATGGCCCGCAACGGGTTCTGCAGGAGCGGTGCCCAGTGCCGAGAGAAGATCAAGACCCTGAAGAAGGAGTACAAGGGCGTGGGAAGCGAGGAAAGGGCCACCTTCCGCTTCTGGGAGAAGATGGACGCCGTTCTCGGGCCCCATTCAGGGGGCCAGCCCATCGCCTCCATGCTTGCAGCCACGGTCATGGCCGAGGAAGTCTACGATGGTGATCTCTGCAAGGTGGAAGTTCTGGAAGGCGACTTGGGCGCCACTTCCGGTGGCTCATGGGGTGGTGGGGATGCGAGTGAGAGACAGGCCGATGCCGAAGAGCCTTCGCCCGTCAGGCCCAAGAGAAGGCGTTCGGACACCGGAAGGCTGGAAGCTGCCATCGATGCTGCTGCCGATAGGATCACCGGAGCGCTCTACGAGTTCGAGAACAGGATGCTGGAGTTCGAGGAGAAGAGGGCCAGGTTCGAGGCCGAGGTGGAGGCCAGGAGGAGGCAAGAGAGCAGGGATCATGAGATCAAGCTGATCAACTCTGTGGGCCAGATGTTCCTGCAGGCTCTGCAGCTCGTGCAGAAGAAGAGCGACCGGGAGGAGTCGACCGTGTGGCATTGCGGTGCTGGAAGCAGCGACTAGTGGACAGTGACAGCTATGCCGTGGCCACCGGATTTGGCTTTGAGTGAATAAGAGATTAGATTATCCTGTGAGATGTTAAACCTTGTGTGTAATGATCGGGTGATTTATGCAACTCCTGTCATCAAGGATGTGGATGGGCACAACCATCATTGTCAAGCTGATGTATCTCTGGAAAAGAATTCCGACATCTAAAAGCATGCAAGAACTATGGCCAATAGTATGAATCTGAATGGACTCGGGATGTCCAAATGTGGTTTGGAATGATGGATTGTCTGACAGTGGTTTCGTTTGAAGATTTCCTCTTACAAATTAGGATCTGTGCTTATTAATTATACTGCAAATGTGGATGTGGTTTCTGGCAATATCACTTAGGGCCGGTTGCACCAACCCAAGGTGAACCTCCGGTTAACTAAGGAAAAGCATAGTACCGCAGCGGGTTAGCAGTTAGCCATGGATTAATCTTAACCCAGGGTTAACCTAAGGTTTGTATCATGATGCAATTTTCCCAGAATACGTATCTCCACGTTTACTATAGTGCAACCGGAACCTATTAAACCTTAGGTTAACTTGTGGTCGTAGGTAAGCCCAGGTTAGCCAACCATTTATTTAACGTACGATGGTGCAACCGGCCCTTAGTGCCCTTACACGTTTTTTCTTCTTGTATTTGAAATCTTGAGCTAGTCAAAAATAAAATGAGTGAATTATTTGTGTGGTCGAATCTTAAATTACTAATGGGAAGTATTATCAGTTGGTCAAGTTCTGATTGTTTTCCACATCAGTGGAATCTCTGAAAATAGTATTAAGAAAAAAATTAGAAGATTGTAACTTTCCATTTTACTCCTGATGTGTTTACAAGTTGGTACGGTTTTGTGGGAGCTCAATTTACCGAGCATATGTTGCCAAGCTGCAAAGATTGCATGGTGAACTCAGGTTTAGGTTGATATCTGTCATGGTGAAGGGTGATATTTGATGATATTCAATGTTCTCTATGCCATTGCTAATTGCTAATTTTTCATTACAGGCAATTTCACGAAGCTTCGCATCAGACCGAAACCCTGCGGACTGAAGATGCCGCGTCCCAAGCGAAAACGACCAAAGATCGTCAGGTGATGTTCGGCTTCATTGAGGATGGGCCAGAAGCATGCCCACCGTGCAAAATATCACTCCCACATTTTTTGCTTTAAACATTTATTTATATTGCCCGATTTAACTTTTCCTGCGAAGAATTGCAGGGAGGCCCGGTTTTAGGAAGTCCCGTAACGTTTTTCTTCAAATTTCTAAATTTTTGTAAAAATAATTTAGGCGTTTTGAAATTATGAACCGGAGCCGAAACCCTAGTGGACGACCAATTCCACATTGGTAAAAATAAATTGAGCAATTATTATAAGTATTTCAAGCAAAAATGTGCCGGTAATATTTTTGCATTGTGGACGTATTTTCAGCCGTTATTCAGTTTTTGAATTTGCCGTTCTTCGTTCGCGCAGGTCCAGACGGAGGACGATCTGCGCAATAACGCCTCTTTCGGCACTTACGACGCCAAGCAGTTGCAGCGGTTCCTGAACGCGGTCGTGCCGAACATGATGACCCAACTGGAGAAAAATCTGCAGAGCCACGCGTTCGACGGCTACGACTTGCGGTGCGACGAGGAACAAAAGAAACTGACGAAGATCCACACCCTGAAACACAAGCTGCCGCACCAGGCTAGTTGCATGACCGAGTTGCCGTTGCCATTTTCACGTTGTCCAAATTCCACAGGTTTTGACCGTGGAAATGGATTTAAAATTACAGATGCCTTGCAGCGATATCAGCTGGAATTCCACGGGATCGGTGATCGGAGCAGCGTATCCTTTCCGACCGACTGCGGCACGTTGCGTACATAGTTTTGCTTCCTCCTTAACTTTTCCTGAAAAAGTTACGGTATGCTCGACCACGACGGCTGGTGCACTCATTCTGGCGGAGTGGCCTTCTGGAATCTGAATCGCCGGGATTTCAGCGCGTCGAAACCGAGCACTTTCGTGGAAACGTCCGCGTGCCTTTCTGCCGTTGCGTTCCATCCCACCAAGCCTTTTCTGATCGTTGGAGGAAACCACAACGGTAAGCTGACTGCCTGCTGTACCCCGCTCTGAAGCGCGCAGAAGCACTTTCCGGGATCATCCGGCATTCGACCCGTTGTGCTAATGCATTGATTGGGGTTTTCAGGCAAGATTTGCATGTGGAATCTCAGTAAAGACGAGGATGTGCTGGTTGCGGAGACTGAGACTGACGACTCGGGTCACAGCGAGTCGATAAGCACGCTAACGTGGATCAAGACCGCGGATGGCACCTCCAAATATCAGGTGAGGCCAAGAGGTGATTTTAGGACTGGAATGAATCTAAATTGTAGCTAATGAATATAATTATAACAAAGAATAAATTGTCAGCTACCATGTCGTACTTCCAGGTGGCAAGCAGTGGCCTGGACGGCAAGATCCTCGTCTGGCTGCTGAACGAGCGAAACTCTCAGATGCTCTTGTCTAAAGGGTAAGTGTGGTATTCAACTGATACTGATTGCTTTCAAGGCATAAGAAGTGGGCATCTAAAGCACAAAATGCCAGTTTAACTTTACGAGGAAATGAAACATAGCTTTTTGTTCTATTCCTTTGTAGATTTGTGGTTTTGGCAGAAAATTTACCCCGAAGTTTGAAGCCGCACAAGAGGCGTATCACTGGTGAAGTGGGAAGTAAGCGACAGCAAATCTTAGCCTTTTTATCAATAATTTGGGTTGTTGTAAAGTTCGCTGATAAATGCTTCGCATCTTTCGTAGTAACAAGAGTATCGTTCGCTCATGGTGATAGCAGCATGTGCTTCCTAGGCCTGGAAGGTGGTGGGGTCGTACAAGGCTCGCTGAATTCTACGGTTAGGACACAAGGTATGGATAAATCCTCAAAATTACATTTTAAAATTATAAATAGCTGCACTGATACCCTAGTGGACGACCTATTCTACATTAATAAAAATAAATTGGGCAATTATAATTAGTATTTGAAACAAAAAATGTTCCAGTGATATTTTTGCATGGTGGACATACTTTTCGCTCATCCTTATCGCAAAGAGGAAGTCTAATGAAATATTGCAGTTTCCCTTTGCAATAACCTCTGAAAGCCGGGGAAGTCTTTTTTGTAACCTTGGTTATGCCATGAAAATCATAGTGGCCTTATAAATTCATTTGGTTATTTTGCAGTGGTCATTGGAAATGTTCCATTGATGTCACCCATTGTCTTGGCCTTCGACCCGCACCCAGGATACGTCGGCGACATCAGCTGCGCTCCGTTTGGGGCGCACGTGTTCGCCACGTGTGGTTCGGATAGCGAGCTGCGTGTCTACAGCGTGCTTCAGGTAAATATCAACTATCTACCCGTAGGTCTTGTTTCATTGATGGATAAAAAACATGATTTCACAGAATCACAGACCTGGAAAACTTGAAAAACCTGGAATTGTCAGGGAAATTAGAAAGATGTGGAATAGTCGGGGAATTGTGATTTATTTTTGAAAAGTCAGGTCTGAACCAAGTTGGATTTTTCTAGGCTGGTGCACCCGTTCTCGCTATCCACACCAAGTACCCTCTGGCGTCACTAAGCTGGTCACCGTGCCGACCTTTGATTCTAGCAACTGTGTCCACCGCCAACGAAGTGCTCGTGTATAATTTGCAAAACGCCCAAAATGGACCAGAGGTAGTGGAGGTCAGCCCGTCGACGTCTGCTGAACTGTGCCGAATCCGATTCAGTCAACATTGGTGAGTCCGCTCGAATCCTTTACTTTTTAGTTTACGCTTTGGTGGTTTTAGCAGATAGGCTTTTCAGCTTGATCGTGCTTGTCGGCTTGTGGAGCTTTGGCTTAGCTCGCGGATGCATGTTGATTCGCTCGGAATTCCACTCTGCAGGTCGTACTTCGGCATGGACGTTTTGTCGATTCCAGAGTTGAGTGTAGCTTGTCGTAGTTTTAGTTTGCAACAAGGTTTTTCGGTGAAAGGCTTCACGCGCTTCTCTTGCTTCGGATGCACTCACTGCATCGATGTCTTGCATTTTTTAAGTTGCTTGGCTTTTGCTTTATGCGCAGTGGATGCTCGGTAGTTGTTCCCGCAACTTACAGGTTGATGCTTGTAGTTCCCGTACTTTTTTTGGTTGCATGGTGGTATGAAACTAGATATTGTTTCTCCGCTTGGTCTTTCGGTGCGGTTTTTTTGTTCGGAAGAATTTGGCGGCACGGAACGTTTTCACGAGATTAGCTTTGAAACTACATGTACCACCATTTGGAGAATCGCCAACCGGTGATGGAAAGGAAGACGTCCTGAAATTGTTACTGGCTTCACCACCAAGAAGCTCCCTCACATCAAGAAAGTAGTTATCGCACAAAATGGCCCGTGGAGTTGTTTGGAAGGATGCTGGATGGATGATTACCCAGCGTTCGTTGATGTTGCTGTTCGAAAGCCGTCTGCTTACTTAACGCCATTACGAATTTGGAAAGGTTGATGGAGACTAAGAATGGACTAAGATTCGTTACATATGCCAGTGATTTCACTGCATCCAAATGGCCGGTGGAGGTGTCTGAAAAAGCTGATGGATATTGCAGTTTTCAGAAACTTGTTGATAATTACCTTCAAACAGTCGTCTGCAAGCTGTCCGCAATATTGAATCTCGAAGTCTCAAATTAAGGTTTTCTGCACTAACACTGTTTAGATCTTTCGTCGATGACCTCATTGAGAAGATGCCGTCCAAAAGCTGTCTGCTTTTCGTCCGCCATTTTGAATTGGGAGACTGGACCGAACCCATTCGCCGCATCTGCTTTTATCAGCTTTTTTTGATTTTTGGGATGTTATAAACGGCAGCAGTGGTTATCAAATTGCTCCGCGATGACACCTCGCAATCCATTGCTAATCTCGTGAAAGAAGCACAATGTTTCGGTTTGGCTTGGTTATCGCCTGCATTCCTGGTGTCGTAGGCTGTTCTGTCGTTTTGTTTGTAGCTGTAAGTTTATTCGTTCACAAGTTCTGATGAGTGCTTGTAGTTTCAGTATGCTGGCCACTGCAGACACCGTGGGCCAGGTGCAAATCTGGCAACTCAGCAAGGACTACACTTTTGGGTCGGCTTACGAAACTACGGTCATAAGTAAGTTCGGACGGAACGGGGAATGATTACAGTGCCACGGCGTGACAAGTGCACTCGACTGGTTCTTCAGGAAAATTATCTGGTCTTGGATTACAGGTCTTTCAGAAAAGTGTTTTCTGTACTTTGAGAACCAGGTATTTTTGCTGGCCTCTTGTGGTGTTGCAGGGTTCCCACTGACCTGGAAAACTTGGAATTGTCAGGGAAGTAGGAACAACCGGGGGAAAAACTCAAGTAAATTTCAAATGTTCATGCAAAAGTCAGGGAATTTTCATCAAAAAAAACGCCAGCCTTAAATTGCCAAAATGTCAAATGATTAATTGTTAGATACTGCTCAAGAATCCCTATTTTCCATAGCAGACTTTCAAGTTTTGACATGAAAAATTTTAAAAAAAATTACTTATTGGTAAATGTTGTTTCCATTTTATTCTATAAGCATTTTGATAGTCATAGAAATTTTTTTTCCAAAAAACCTGGAGAAGTCAGGTAAATTGAAAATTTAGTTTCGGTGGGAACCCTGTGTTGTGTTCGGATATAATGTGGTTGTTTTGTAAAGAAACAGACAGATATTTTTTGCTAACGTTGGATTTCGAAATGCTAAAGAACGAACCATGACAATTTTGCGGACACTTTTCCATCGTCAATCGTTACGGGACGTGAAATAATATTTTAATAAAATCCAATTTAATGTACAGTAATAATTACACTTTGTGCAATTCAAATAGACTGAAGAAGTGCTGAAGCAAATATCTGATATTTATGAACATTAAACGTTTGCATACATTAAAACAATTCGTCAACATTTGGGCTCGATTTGTGAACAAACTGTCAAAAATATACGAGTTTTCATTTCAAACACAATACCTGCCACCTATATGAGAAAAAATATGTTGAATTTTTAAGTGGATGGTTTTGGTCAAAAATATTATTTTAAGATAATTTTTTCTCGCTATTTCGGTTCCGGTGCTGTATCCATGTATATCATGCAGTGATCAAAAATGGCAATGTGGCTCGTCGTATTCACCAAAATATGGCCGATTCGAACAGTATCGTCTGAAAACAAGAACAAATTTGGTACAAGTTGATCAGGTTCCATCAGCACTGATCACAATTTCTTAAAAAGCTGTTTGCATAGTAACTTGATACCTATGGTGCTGCCACCTGTTCGCCGATGCTCAATACGCGCATTTCTTTCGAAACTCTCCAGGTGGCAGCACCGTAGGCAGCAAGTTAAGGCGATAAACGCAAATATGATTATTTCTACTTAGTTTTCTTTCCGTTACTCTTACTTTTTATCTTCTGAACAGAGTACATTGTCCCGACTAGAGACTGGATCGACTTTTCCTTCTCAAGGGCTTCCGGTTTGTAATAACCGATCAGCAAGCGATTGAATAACGTATCTAAACGAGAAAACTCGATATAACGAAAGCCGCCGTACATTTCGTATAAAGTTATTACATTAACAATGGGTAATTTTTTATGTCCAATTTTTAATGTCCAATTTTGTTTTGGTTAAAAATAATAGAAACTTGTTGTTAAATTGACAACTGTGTTCAAAATCATGACTTTTTACTTAATCGGTTTTTAATATTTTTGTGTAATTATTTTAATAGTTTCTTTAATATCTAAAATTTTTTTTCAGATTAAGCAGGTTTTCCTTAATCAACATGATCTTTAAGGCGTATTTCAATATGTTTGGCTAGAGCTAACTATGGAGTCCAACTGTATTCTAAGTTTCATTCCAAAGCACGTTGAAATGCTTACTGTAAACGTAGCTGGAATCGTCTTGGTATGCTAAAATCAGTCCAAGACTTTCTCTCCAAGACGGAAGCAAATAAGTGAAATGAAGTCCCTTTGCTGAAATATATTTTTTAATTCTTGGTGTGGATACAGAGGGGGTTGTTGTAAGTTCCAGTGTTTTACTTACTGGTGATCGTGTGTGGTATTATTCCAAGAATGTCCAGCAATTCCAAGAAATATTTGGAAACGATCTGCATGTACTTAATCGTGTCTGCAGTGCCAAGGACAAATGAAAATCAAAAATTAAATACCACCAGGTGTATGTCATACTGACGTTTTCATTAAAAAAATAGGTAAAATTTACTGGATTTTTAAAACCCTCAAACCCAGTTAGTTTGAAACCTCTAGTTAAATCAACCTCATTTTATTCTGGATGTTTGAAACTAGAAATTAAAAAAATTCAACTCGTTTTGTGGAATAGATATTTCCATTAGTAGTAAACTACAAGTTATTATTGAACGGAAAAATTAGAATTACACAAACTGAAACGATGCTTTACACCCGTGAGGATAATTCTCGAAAAATTTATCCATCATGAAATTCATCAAAAATCTTGTAAAATGCCATAGAAACCTCAATTTTTTAAAAAAACTGAATTTTTAACGTCTTAATTTATTTATTATCATTTATATTTTAATGTAATATTTTGTGCAAAATTTGGAATGCTCTGTTCCCTTCAAAATTAGCACCGTTGTGTGTGGATTATCTGTAGAAGTTTTATCGAATTAATAAAATATATTGGGTTTTAAAACCAATATTTTAGAAATTTTTTTGAAAAAAACAACATTTTTTTACTTTTGATTTTATTACAAAATTTCGCATCATTTCTCAGTTCAACTTGAATATCTCTAAAAAAAATTCCTTGAACAGACCGGAAGTCGCCCATTCCGTAACTTCCGTTTGGGAAAAATCCCTGGAGACACCTCTGCATCAGAATACAGGGTGTCCGAAAGGCCTGGGGCCGTGGGTTGTTTTAAACAGGGGCAAAACAAGTGTCACTTCAGGTGTCTGTAGGTGACCATTAGGGATGGACCAAAACGTATCCCCCTATCTTAGAACACTCAATTACTTCAAGTTTTGGAACATGTGACAAAACGATGGCGTTACTCACAGTTGGCAGTTTGGCCAATTTTCCACTTGGCTGATGTGACGTTACCTGGCCCATAAGTCGATGATTGGTTTTGGACCGATGTCACCTTTGACGCCCAAGACCACTGGAGCAAAATGGCGGCCGCAAAACAAACGTGCATGGCACTAGACGACGCCATTTTCTTGTTGGATTTGGGCTGTTGTTTCGCCTCCCAACTCGCTTCTTCAGCCTTTTGGTGGCGCTCCTCGATGTGTGCCAGATGTTTGAGTTTATTGGACTGTTTTTCTGGATCCGTCATCAGCAACAGACGTTGAAACAAAACGCCACTTGTTCAAACATGGCGACGGTGTCACGCGAATTGGGTGATTTGAACATGTTGGCTTGAAATAAATTCTCCGTCTGCAATTGTTCTGCACGATGCTTTTGTTTCCCTTATTTTAGGATTCAGAGGAATGTCATTATATTTTGGTTTTATTGGGATCCTAAAAAAAAGCGGTACTTTTTTGAATCAATGACAAAGATACGTTTGAAAACGGTTGTAAATTGTGATACAATTGTGAATTGTACTGTCTCTTTCATTTACGTTCCAGTATTCGTTATGAATTATGCAGGGTGGCAAAAGAAGTCCTAAAAAGTACTAAATATTCTTTAATAAGTCCTAAAGTACTAAATATTATTTAAAGTCCTAAAAAGTGCTATATATTCTTTAACAAGTCCTAAAAAGTGCTAAATATTCTTTAATAATTCCTGAAAAGTACTGAATATTCTTTAATAAGTCCTAAAGTACTAAATATTATTTAAAGTCCTAAAAGTGCTATATATTCTTTAATAAGTCCTAAAAAGTACTAAATATTCTTTAATAATTCCTAAAAATTACTAAATATTCTTTAATAAGTCCTAAAAAGTGCTACATATTCTTTAATAAGTCCTAAAGTACTAAATATTATTTTAAGTGTCCTAAAAAGTACTAAATATTCTTTATTAAGTCCTAAAAATTACTAAATATTCTTTAATAAGTCCTAAAAATTGCTATATATTCTTTAATAAGTCCTAAAAAAGTACTAAATATTCTTTAATAAGTCCTAAAAAGTACTGAATATTCTTTAATAGGTCCTAAAACTGCTTAACACTTCAACGTGAAACCGTTATAATTGTTTACTGTTTGTACATACCCTGTTTGTTGTGCTGTCAAACGCTGTACACTGCCTTAATTGAATTTATTAAACATAAAAGTTGCCTTGTTAAAAAGACTGATCAAAACTAACGTTAATTATCGCATTAAAGCACAAAAATGGATAAGGAAAATGCAAACAATGCATCTTAAAATATTGATTTTTGGAGAAAACTTCCCCCTAAAATGGTCCTAAAATTTAATGTAAAAAAGTCCTAAAATCTTTTAATTTCAAATCTTGGAAATTGTTTGCCATCCTGCTTCAAGTCTTCAGGTACTCAAAATATCTTTTTATGGGAATTTATTATGGGAATTATGATGGGAATTTATGGGAAGAAGTAGGGAGCTTGGAAAAGTCAGGGAAACTTCCAAATTTCCATGCAAAGTTCAAGGAGATGAAATCCAAGCATCTAAAAATGTCATTATAAAGAAGTCCATTGGTTTTGCTCGACAACGCCATGACAGTTTTCTACGTGTTTGGGATGAAGTACAAAGACAATGACGTACAGATCACTTTTTATTGTCAGTTTTTTTGATACACAATATTTTTCACTTGGTGGTACAATTTCCGAACAGTAATTTTTGCTATAGCTACATTAGTTTCACGTTGTTAGTTACTAGAATAATTGCTGACAATAAGGCTTCTGTGTTTATGATGCTAATAATATATTTCCGATTGTTGACCACTGGTCATCAGGCGATTACTTTCTTGGCGCTCTCGTCCAAGGAGCTCGGTTCCTTGTCGATCCACGCTGCTTGGTCGCTGATTTCCTTGACCATAGCTACGGAATGATGAAATATATTTCATTTCAATATCATGTAAAGAATATCTGCATACCATTATTGTGTGTTTTAAAATAGTTTAAACTGTGTTAGACTGAAGACTGCAGTTAAAATCTTAGTTGCAGTCAAATATTCATTAAATTTATGAATATTTTAGCAGTTGCCCTGGTGGAAAGATCAGTATAATCAGTTTCAAACGTACTTGTAAGAAGGTCAGTTTCAAACTTACTTGTAAGAAGGTCAGTTTCAAACGTACTTTTAAGAAGGTCAGTTTCAAACGTACTTGTAAGAAGGTCAGTTTCAAACTTACTTGTAAGAAGGTCAATTTCAAACGTACTTGTAAGAAGGTCAGTTTTCAAACTTACTTTTTAAGAAGGTCAGTTTCAAACGTACTTGTGAGAAGGTCAGTTTCAAACTTACTTGTAAGAAGGTCAGTTTTCAAACGTACTTTTAAGAAGGTCAGTTTCAAATCCACGTATGAAACCTGATTTTAAAACGTTCCGTATGACCGCTGTTGAATTGACGTTACAGTTCGGCTTAACTGCATTCAGATTTTGTTCTCATGTTGACTTACCAACTGCTTCAGTGGGGGGTTGTGCTTTCTTGGCGCTCTCGTCCAAGGAGCTCGGTTTCTTGTCGATCCACGCTGCTTGGTCGCTGATTTCCTTGACCATAGCTACGGAATGATGAGATATATTTCATTTCAATATCATGTAAAGAATATTTGCATACCATTATTGTGTGTTTTAAAATAGTTTAAACTGTGTTAGACTGAAGACTGCAGCTAAAATCTTAGTTGCAGTCAAATATTCATTAAATGTATGAAGAGTTTAGCAGTTGCCCTGGTGGAAAGAAATATGCCGATCATATACTGATATCAATAGTCCCAAAAACCACTATAAAACTGATATCACTAAGCATGCTGATATAGTGGTTTTTGGGGCTATTGATAATACTGATATCACTATAAAGCATACTGATATCAGCAGTCCCAAAAACCTGTGCATATATAGTGATATCAGGAAAGATTCACATACTGATCTTTTCTCAGGGTGATTTACAATGTTTATCATTCACTTCATTTTAAAATCTTCGTTTAACTACTGCTGAACTGTTGTTTGTTTATTTCTTTAAATAAGTGATTTCTATGTCAGGTATGTCAGGTTTTGTTTTAAACTTTCTTCAGAAGTTCTGTTTTAAAAGATTGTTTCAAACCTCCGTTTATTAATCGTAAGTTTCAAACTTAATTTTGAAAAGGTAAGTTTCAAACTTACTTGTAAGAAGGTAAGTTTCAAACATACTTATAAGAAGGTCAGTTTTCAAACTTTTAAGAAGGTCAGTTTTCAAACTTTTAAGAAGGTCAGTTTTCAAACTTTTAAGAAGGTCAGTTTTCAAACTTTTAAGA
>JAQIXS010003499.1:0-17979 GCA_034700785.1 Rossiulus vilnensis | reverse complement strand
TTCAATGATTTTCAGATTTTCGAAGAAACACTGCTAATAATGATACCAAAAATGTTTTTTATTAGAATGGGTGTCATAAGAATGGAATAAAATGCAAACAAAAGTGCATAACATTGCTTTTCTGCATGCACAGCATGAAAACTAGAACATGCTCACAAAACTACAAACTACTTAAACGTTTAATTTCAAATTATAAATCATTTGCACGTTAATTGCAAATTAAAAATATCCTGAAATCAAAGTTATTGTCAAGATTTAATAATAAAAAAACTGAATGCATATTTCGTTGTAAGAAATTAAAAGTTAACATCTATACCTTCCACTTCATGTATTATCCTACTGTGTTTAGACTGCATTTAGCCACGCAGGTTTTGCATGGGAGGGACGGTGGCGCCCTCACGTACCAAATAGTGCGTCCGAATACTATCGGCCCCCATCTTAATGGGACCACGCAAGTACACACTTTTTTGCCAATTGGGCTGTATATATAGGAGGCACTGCTTTTGTTTTGGCATTTCCTTCGTTTATTGCGAAAATGGCGTCCATTGATTCCACTAGCAATGACTCCTTGCATCCAATTGCTGAGCTAATCAACGAATTGAAACACGAGGATGTACAGGTGAGATCGCAGGGTTTACTTTGAAGGTTCATTTGCAACGTTATTTTCTTAGTTTGCCTCGAGTTCGGCTGTGTAACCGGTATGTAAAAATCGGTGTCAGTAGCTCTGGTGCAACGCATGCTTTCGTAGTTGGGCAATGCCGAATCGTTTCACTGTCTTCCTCAGAACTTTTTCTGAAGATATTTTGTGAGAGTATAGCAGCACGCAGTCGAACGAGGAAAAGCTGACCGTGCTGGAATTGTTGCATGTGCAGGAGGCAGAAATAACAGACAAATGAAAGCACTCAATTTAGGGGGTAACATTTTGTGATGCAAGGTGTATGCCCACTGAAATCATAGAAGTCAAACTAGAATCACTGAGGTTATTGAAGCCTGGGTTGAAATAATTGAAGTGAGAGGGGGAACATGTGAGATTTGCTGCAAGTCCAGTCCAGTCGGCCAACATCTCATTTAAGTTCCATTCACGTCATTGAAATCTGTAAAGTCCTGCGAAAGTCCCTGGAGGGGGCTGGAGGGGACTCCAGTAGACCTAACGGAAGTTTGATGGCAAACTTACTTGCATGGCTCCAGGGAACCAATCAGATCGTTTCTTTCAGGCAGCAAGTCCTGAAAAATCAGACATGTTTAATTCCTGGGCAGAGGCGAGTCCGGAGGCGAGGCTTTACTATACACGTGTGCATGGACAGCAATGTATTTAATTCTCAGGATTGAGCCGAGGCGCGAGTTGAGGTGGGATGCCACTCCCTCTATGTTTTTACCTTAAGAGATGTTACCCCCTCGCTCTCACCTTTCATGGCTATATGCGCAATTGTTTATGACAAATTATGTGATTGACTTCGAAAATTTATGTAATTTAATTTGACGATAATCTAGGGACAAAAATTTGATTTGATGGGTTGTTAACGTTTGCTGTTTTCAGCTTCGGCTTAACAGCATCAAGAAGTTGTCTACAATCGCCCTTGCCTTGGGTGTTGAACGCACGAGAAGTGAACTGATCCCCTTTTTGACAGGTACATTTTTACTGGTTTACCTCTAAAATACTTGTTTGCGTTGTATTCTACATGTACTATATTGGGGGTTTATTGTTTCAGACACAATTTATGATGAAGATGAAGTCTTGCTCGCTCTAGCTGAACAATTAGGGAATTTCACGCAACTTGTGGGTGGACCAGACCATGTGCATTGTTTGTTGGTGAGTTATGGGTTTAAGCTTGTGACCATTTTGAACTAATGTGAATGAAACTGATGTGTGAGAATGCATTATTCTAGCCGCCACTGGAAAGCTTGGCCATAATGGAAGAGATAGCTGTGCGTGATAAAGCTGTAGACTCCTTAAGAAACCTATCAACACAGCACAGTGTGGCAGATATTGAACAGCATTTTGTACCCTTAGTCAAACGATTGGCCTCAGGTACATACCAATGTCTTTCTTGTGTAGCTTGTTTCTCAGTCATGTTTATTATGCCACGCACATGTTAATACATTTTTCCATTGTAGGAGATTGGTTTACATCACGTACTTCTGCTTGCGGCCTTTTCAGTGTATGTTATCCGAGGGTGTCTGTTGCAATAAAAGCTGATCTCAGAGGGTAAGTACTCGGCTGTTAGGCTGAAAGCATTTTTTATGATTTACTTAAAACTAGGCCTTTGCTTTTGCCTCCTCCAATGCATTGTTTTTTAATTTGCCGAATTGATATCTTATCTGATTAATCATTTTACCCTGAAATTATCAATGATTGAGTCCGAAATAACAGGAACAGGAAAAGGTTCGGTAAAACATTTATCCCTTAAATTTGGTCTCCTCAGAGAAATCTTTCAATGAAATCCTTCGTTAGTGTGCATCCCTATAAAATTTCAAACGTCTAGCTGCCAGGGTTCAGGAGAAACATTGACCCTGCTATTTAATCCACCAGGACAAGTCTAGCATCAAGGGATTTGAAGAAAAATTTCCCCAACAAAGTCGCTATGTAGGGTACGTTTATGTCACTTAGCGTACATCACCCCCTTATAGGGTTCTTTTGACAAAACCCGTTCTTGGTAGCTGGTTCTGGCACCCAAGGTCCATTCATGGAAATTCAGAGGTTCTGGTATTTACGGTTTGGGCTGGGTGTTGATGAGTGAATGGGTCAAACAGGAAGTGCACTTGTCTTTATGTGTAGACATACGTTTGGTTATTTGTTTTACTCTTTCTCTCACGATAGTCATTTTCGCAATTTGTGCCAAGACGACGCTCCGATGGTGAGAAGAGCAGCAGCTGGAAAATTGGGCAAACTTGCCAAGGTGGTCGAACCCGAATTTCTGAAATCTGATTTGATTCCTATGTTTGCTAATTTGGCTCAAGACGAACAGGTCCGTTATTTTAGCAAAAAGATCTAATTATTGATGGGAAATTGTATTGCAATAAATTTACTGAATTTTGGCAGGATTCTGTGAGATTGCTCGCTGTTGAAGCTTGCGTGAGCATTGCCTCTCTTTTGCCCTCTGAAGACACTGATCAGTTGGTCATGCCCACTCTGCGCCAAGCAGCCGAAGATAAATCGTGGAGAGTACGCTATATGGTTGCGGATAAATTTACCGAAGTGAGTTTTATACTCTCAGTGTGTTGTTTTTAACTTTTTGTTATTCTACTAACCAGACGGGTTTTTTTATAATAGCTCCAAGAAGCTGTTGGGTTCGGCATAACCAAAACTGATTTAGTCCCTGCATTTCAAAATTTGTTGAAAGATTGTGAGGCTGAAGTTCGTGCTGCGGCTGCTCACAAAGTGAAAGGTTAGATGATCTCTCAAGGCTGTTTGCTCTTTAACAGTTACCTCGATGAACTGCAACAATTATTGGTTTTCACTCTAGACTTCTGCCAAAATTTGGATCCGTCCGTTCAGGAGATGGTGATAATGACCAACATTTTGCCCTGTGTCAAAGAACTGGTGTCAGATGCTAATCAACACGTGAAATCGGCTTTAGCGTCTGTGATTATGGGGCTGTCTCCAATTTTAGGCAAAAACAAGTAATTACCCTTATTTCGTGTGGTCCATTGCTGTGCCTAAACTTCTCTCAAGTAAAATATTTCGTTCAGAGTAATTGCTTATTTGTCCTACTTACTGAAAACATTTAGTAAATTAACAATGGGTTCCAACATGTCAAATAATTTGCATATTTAGTCCGGTGGTTTTTGAAGCTTTGCGTTTATCAGATATATTATTGATGTTTGTAATTTTCCTTGCAGTACCATCGAACATTTGCTCCCCCTATTTCTTTCCCAACTTAAAGACGAGTGCCCCGAGATTCGCCTGAACATAATCTCAAACTTAAGACTGCGTTAATGAAGTTATGGGAATTCAGCAGCTCTCGCAAAGTATTGCCTGCCATCGTAGAGCTGGACGAAGACGCGAAATGGCGGGTTTGCCTAGTGATCATCGAATACATGCCACTCTTGCGTTGCTCCAATCGAAGCACAATTTGACAATTTTAGATTTTTAATCCTGTACTAAGCCAGTTTACCGTGTGTCAAATACGTACATGTACTTAATTATGAACACTCATTAATTTTGCATGAATTATTTTTATAAAATAAATTTAAACTTTCATCTTTTTAACCAGTTTACCTAATCTGTATCAGGCTATTGTTATATTTTTATTAAATTTCCAATCCTCGTCATTACCAAACCAATGTGCATGTTCGATCATGTAGTACGTGACTCGTAAAGCGCGTACAGCATTACAATAAATTTGAAGCTTACTGCAACAGGCAAGCAGCTGGCACCAGCGCAATTTCCAGAGAACCACTCTCCGCAGTTACCGCGAGCAAGTGGGACGAGAAGCAGTTTTCTGCGGTGTTTTATGTAGGTTCATTTTGTAATTTTTTTATTTTCAAACCTCCAATAATCGATGCATGCAGCCTGGGGATTTGGCGCCCTCTTCACGTGGACATACCACACGCAGGATCCGAATGGGGGCTGACATTCTGCAGTCATTCCGGTTTATAAACAATGCTTCGTTGAGGTGGTTTAATTATAAAAACATTACTAACAGTTCGAGCGTAGTTGTTTTTTTTCAAAGAATATCTTTCGGTTGTTTTGGCTGCCAGCCAGATACACAAATTTTCAAGCTAATTGTGCAGTAAATGTGCGGCTGTACTTTATGGATGACCCTGGAAGGGCAGTCATAGAACGACACCGCTTCTTTCTGCCGGCATATTTTAGGCGGTATTTCGAAAGCGCTCTCAAAGCGCTCGCAGTTTATTTCAGCAACATCTGCAGCTGCTTCCGCTATTTCGGCCTTTCCTTCATTTGTTGCGAAAATGGCGTCCAGTGAGTCCACTAGCGATGACTCCTTGTATCCAATTGCTGTGCTAATCGACGAACTGAGAAACGAGGATGTTCAGGTGAGATCCCAGGGTTTTCTTTGAAGGTTCATTTGCAACGTAATTGTCTTAATTTGCCTCGAGCTCGGCTATGTAACCGGTATGTGAAAATCGGTGTCAGGAGTAGCTCTGGTGCACAACCCATGCTTTCGTAGTTGGGCATTGCCGAATCGTTTCACTGTCTTCCTCAGAACTTTTTCTGAAGATATTTTGTGAGAGTATAGCAGCACGCAGTCGAACGAGGAAAAGCTGACCGTGCTGGAATTGTTGCATGTGCAGGAGGCAGAAATAACAGACAAATGAAAGCACTCAATTTAGGGGGTAACATTTTGTGATGCAAGGTGTATGCCCACTGAAATCATAGAAGTCAAACTAGAATCACTGAGGTTATTGAAGCCTGGGTTGAAATAATTGAAGTGAGAGGGGGAACATGTGAGATTTGCTGCAAGTCCAGTCCAGTCGGCCAACATCTCATTTAAGTTCCATTCACGTCATTGAAATCTGTAAAGTCCTGCGAAAGTCCCTGGAGGGGGCTGGAGGGGACTCCAGTAGACCTAACGGAAGTTTGATGGCAAACTTACTTGCATGGCTCCAGGGAACCAATCAGATCGTTTCTTTCAGGCAGCAAGTCCTGAAAAATCAGACATGTTTAATTCCTGGGCAGAGGCGAGTCCGGAGGCGAGGCTTTACTATACACGTGTGCATGGACAGCAATGTATTTAATTCTCAGGATTGAGCCGAGGCGCGAGTTGAGGTGGGATGCCACTCCCTCTATGTTTTTACCTTAAGAGATGTTACCCCCTCGCTCTCACCTTTCATGGCTATATGCGCAATTGTTTATGACAAATTATGTGATTGACTTCGAAAATTTATGTAATTTAATTTGACGATAATCTAGGGACAAAAATTTGATTTGATGGGTTGTTAACGTTTGCTGTTTTCAGCTTCGGCTTAACAGCATCAAGAAGTTGTCTACAATCGCCCTTGCCTTGGGTGTTGAACGCACGAGAAGTGAACTGATCCCCTTTTTGACAGGTACATTTTTACTGGTTTACCTCTAAAATACTTGTTTGCGTTGTATTCTACATGTACTATATTGGGGGTTTATTGTTTCAGACACAATTTATGATGAAGATGAAGTCTTGCTCGCTCTAGCTGAACAATTAGGGAATTTCACGCAACTTGTGGGTGGACCAGACCATGTGCATTGTTTGTTGGTGAGTTATGGGTTTAAGCTTGTGACCATTTTGAACTAATGTGAATGAAACTGATGTGTGAGAATGCATTATTCTAGCCGCCACTGGAAAGCTTGGCCATAATGGAAGAGATAGCTGTGCGTGATAAAGCTGTAGACTCCTTAAGAAACCTATCAACACAGCACAGTGTGGCAGATATTGAACAGCATTTTGTACCCTTAGTCAAACGATTGGCCTCAGGTACATACCAATGTCTTTCTTGTGTAGCTTGTTTCTCAGTCATGTTTATTATGCCACGCACATGTTAATACATTTTTCCATTGTAGGAGATTGGTTTACATCACGTACTTCTGCTTGCGGCCTTTTCAGTGTATGTTATCCGAGGGTGTCTGTTGCAATAAAAGCTGATCTCAGAGGGTAAGTACTCGGCTGTTAGGCTGAAAGCATTTTTTATGATTTACTTAAAACTAGGCCTTTGCTTTTGCCTCCTCCAATGCATTGTTTTTTAATTTGCCGAATTGATATCTTATCTGATTAATCATTTTACCCTGAAATTATCAATGATTGAGTCCGAAATAACAGGAACAGGAAAAGGTTCGGTAAAACATTTATCCCTTAAATTTGGTCTCCTCAGAGAAATCTTTCAATGAAATCCTTCGTTAGTGTGCATCCCTATAAAATTTCAAACGTCTAGCTGCCAGGGTTCAGGAGAAACATTGACCCTGCTATTTAATCCACCAGGACAAGTCTAGCATCAAGGGATTTGAAGAAAAATTTCCCCAACAAAGTCGCTATGTAGGGTACGTTTATGTCACTTAGCGTACATCACCCCCTTATAGGGTTCTTTTGACAAAACCCGTTCTTGGTAGCTGGTTCTGGCACCCAAGGTCCATTCATGGAAATTCAGAGGTTCTGGTATTTACGGTTTGGGCTGGGTGTTGATGAGTGAATGGGTCAAACAGGAAGTGCACTTGTCTTTATGTGTAGACATACGTTTGGTTATTTGTTTTACTCTTTCTCTCACGATAGTCATTTTCGCAATTTGTGCCAAGACGACGCTCCGATGGTGAGAAGAGCAGCAGCTGGAAAATTGGGCAAACTTGCCAAGGTGGTCGAACCCGAATTTCTGAAATCTGATTTGATTCCTATGTTTGCTAATTTGGCTCAAGACGAACAGGTCCGTTATTTTAGCAAAAAGATCTAATTATTGATGGGAAATTGTATTGCAATAAATTTACTGAATTTTGGCAGGATTCTGTGAGATTGCTCGCTGTTGAAGCTTGCGTGAGCATTGCCTCTCTTTTGCCCTCTGAAGACACTGATCAGTTGGTCATGCCCACTCTGCGCCAAGCAGCCGAAGATAAATCGTGGAGAGTACGCTATATGGTTGCGGATAAATTTACCGAAGTGAGTTTTATACTCTCAGTGTGTTGTTTTTAACTTTTTGTTATTCTACTAACCAGACGGGTTTTTTTATAATAGCTCCAAGAAGCTGTTGGGTTCGGCATAACCAAAACTGATTTAGTCCCTGCATTTCAAAATTTGTTGAAAGATTGTGAGGCTGAAGTTCGTGCTGCGGCTGCTCACAAAGTGAAAGGTTAGATGATCTCTCAAGGCTGTTTGCTCTTTAACAGTTACCTCGATGAACTGCAACAATTATTGGTTTTCACTCTAGACTTCTGCCAAAATTTGGATCCGTCCGTTCAGGAGATGGTGATAATGACCAACATTTTGCCCTGTGTCAAAGAACTGGTGTCAGATGCTAATCAACACGTGAAATCGGCTTTAGCGTCTGTGATTATGGGGCTGTCTCCAATTTTAGGCAAAAACAAGTAATTACCCTTATTTCGTGTGGTCCATTGCTGTGCCTAAACTTCTCTCAAGTAAAATATTTCGTTCAGAGTAATTGCTTATTTGTCCTACTTACTGAAAACATTTAGTAAATTAACAATGGGTTCCAACATGTCAAATAATTTGCATATTTAGTCCGGTGGTTTTTGAAGCTTTGCGTTTATCAGATATATTATTGATGTTTGTAATTTTCCTTGCAGTACCATCGAACATTTGCTCCCCCTATTTCTTTCCCAACTTAAAGACGAGTGCCCCGAGGTTCGCCTGAACATAATCTCAAACTTAGACTGCGTTAATGAAGTTATTGGAATTCAGCAGCTCTCGCAAAGTCTATTGCCTGCCATCGTAGAGCTGGCCGAAGACGCGAAATGGAGGGTGCGTCTAGCGATCATCGAATACATGCCACTCCTAGCTGGCCAGCTGGTTTGTAAAGATTTGTGTTGATCTTCATTTATTACCAACAGTGGATGTTGATACAGGCTTAATTTTTGTCGTAGGGAATGGAATTTTTTGACGAGAAGCTAAATTCTTTATGCATGACGTGGCTGGTCGATCATGGTAATGTTTTTTCGAATTTTTGTTTTCCATTTTTGACATGTTTTGATATGCGTATTATTAATAAATGTCTTGTTTAATTTCTAGTTTATGCTATCAGAGAGGCTGCCACCATGAATTTGAAGAAGCTGGTCGAGAAATTCGGAGCGCAGTGGGCGACAAACACAGTCATTCCCAAAGTGGTTGCCATGTCCCAAAACCCAAATTATCTTCACCGTATGACATGCTTATTCTGTATAAACGTAAGGATATCCACACTAATCTGGAGCTTTATTGTATCGACGACAAGCTCATCTTCAACTTTCTACTTCTAGCTTCTCGCTGAAGTGTGCGGTGCCGAAATCACGGTCAAACAAATGTTGCCGACGGTGTTGAGTTTAGCGAGCGATAACGTAGCCAATGTCCGGTTTAACGTGGCCAAAACCTTGCAGAAAATTGGGCCAATTTTAGACGAAAGGTGAGTTCGGCTTATCTTCTATGATGCACGGATCCTCTGGGAATGTAGATGAAGCATTAATCTGATTTCATCATCTTGTTAAGCACATTGCAAAGTCAGGTAAAGCCTTGCCTGGATAAATTGAACACTGATCAAGACTTCGATGTCAGATATTTTGCTTCTGAAGCCCTTGAAGGTAAGTTCGTATTGATCTGTTTCTGAGAATGTTTACACCTACAGGTGGGAGGAAACATTATTCTCCAGAAATTGTATTTGTGTGCAAAATGCATTTATAAAGTAGTTGCATGCTGCAAAACATATGACATAATTTGAGTTAGAAATGCATTTGTTCTGGCTTTTATTACCTAATTAATGAGTAATTGATAGATTAATTGCATGTTTGAATCAAGAAGGTTGCCAAATCATAAGGTATTCAGTGCCAGACGAAATCAGGTTAGCGCTATTTTATGACGCCTGGTAAGTTATGGTTTGGCACCCTTCGATTATGATTGTTGCACGCAGTTTCCATAACTGCTGTTTTGCGCTTAAAATATATTTATTAACTGACTAATCTGTTGTATTGTAAACTTTCCCTTCCATCATCCTATTTACTCCAACACCTGAAATTCTTTTAGTTGTTGCATGAGGATCCCTCAATCTCTTTACATTTGTGACAAGATGAAGATTACAGGACCTGGCACATTCCTCTCGTGCTAACTTAAAAGACATCAAGCTAACCGCATTATCAACTAATGAACATTCTCTCATAATCTTTCAAAATGCAAAATTGCTGCAACGTCCTGGCCTGTGTAACCCCAGTTCCTGATTTTCTAGATTTTGTGAACTTTCTCTCTGCTATAAAACTTTTTCAGTTGTGTTTTAATTTGCTTTTCATCATTTGCTTTCTTTTAGAATACAGTACATGGGCAAAAATCCGTGTTTTAAGAAAATGACTGGGTTTCAGGTTAAAGTGTTTTGCAGCCTGTGGGCGGGCTTTTTTTATACGCGTTTGGGCACTGCGTTTAAATTTTAGGAATTGATGCATGTTGTTAATAGATGTGTGTGCAACATAGATGCTGAAGCAATGCTAATCAACTGGAAAGCATTTGCTTTCGTAATTATTTCACGGCTTGTTATCACGTTTTCCTTAAATAATTGATGCTGCTGACTTCATTTACCTTCCCTCGTTCATGATCGAACTGGTATCTACTTACTCAATATTGATTTTTCTAGAAAAAGCATTGAGCGATTCACCAACCTTTTATTTAAAATTAATTTAAATGTTCAGTATTAACATTTAGATGGTCATTTCAATTACTTGTTTTTCTTATGTAATATAAATGAAGTACCAATGCATCACGGCAATTCGGGTCGAAATGTGCATTGAAATGTAATTTATTCTGTGAGTTTCGCCAAAAAGTAGTGATGCATTAGGATAAATAAGTGGAAAATGAAGTAAATATTTTAAACCTTGAAGATGATGTTGTTCTTAAATTAAACCTGTTTCTAAATATTTAATGGCTGAAATGTTATGATGGAAATTGTGCTACGATTTTGAACTTTAATAAATCGTATCCGTACTTACTTTGTACTGTTACTAGCCTTGCTAACCCAATTTGAGTTGCTCCGATGATTGAAGTTTAATCAGGTATTCAGTGCCAGATTCAGACATGGTTAGGCCCTATCTTAATTGTAGTTAAGTGAGGACGGACACCTTTATCAGGCCACTTCCGATCGGTCACCCCATCATTTCTTTGAGCAATATTTTGATAAACCCTAATACTAAGTTAAAACGTTATTACATGATCATACTGTTTGGTTACATTTCGAATTGCTTGTCATATTAACAATTGATTAAAGGTTAAGTGTTAGTGTCCGATTAAGGCATCAGCTATGGTGAAGCTCTAGAGGACCGCTTTTACAATTTCTAAACAATCATGATGTGTTGAAGCAGAACTTGACACAAATGCTGCCAAGATACATAACAAAAAAAGTAACAAAAAATACGCTAGGTGGAAAAATTCACTCGGGCACGTAGAAATATCAGGGGTTCGTTTACGCGTGGAAAGTCAGGGATAGTCAAGGTCAATTTCGTTCTTCAAGAAGATTAGGAAACGTCAGGAAAATCACTATAATTGTATAAATGTTGAGTGGTCTTCGGGGTTTAAATTTGGCGGGCAACAAGCCGCGGCCATGTTTTGTGGGCGTTCCCGAGGCTGTTTCCACTTTTTAGCGACTGCTGGCGCCACAGTCGCCCGCTGCCCACTAGCGCCACCTGCTTAATCGGTTTCGATTGTTGTTTTCCCTCGCCTGCTTTTGGATGTTTTGTTTGTGCGTGCGGTTGCTCTTGATATGGCCGATTCCAGGATGATGTTACGCGAGTGATTATGCATTCGTTTTTCTTCGCCTGATCTTCCAGAGGATACCCCCGTTCGTCGTGCGCTAACGTGAGTACTTCTGTTCGACAATAAGAACAAATTCTCTTTGGGCATGCTCATCTTGGTGGCTCTGCTCCCAAGTTTTCTCGACTGCTTATCAACATGGCGATGCAATGCGCTTTCTTGCTTATCTCTGAGCGGTGATGCTGTAGATAAATGCCGCTGATCTTACGTTGACGTGCAGCAGTCAATGTTTCGCCGAAATAACTCGGGACGAAGATCAGTCCGGAGACGAAGTTTTAGCGGCGGGGAAGGGGGAAACCCGTAATTGATGCGGGCGCAGGCTGACCTTTGCCCCGGACCAGTTAATGAGGAAATTCGAGGGCTCCGAATGAGGCACGCAAACATCTCGAGGGCATGCCTAATGAAGACGCTCGCAAGAATATATCAGCCTTGTTTTCAGTTTTTTTTTCTTCTTACATCGCAATTAAGTTTATGGCGCTGAAGTTGCCAAGCTTCGTTTTCGGAATTCCCGTTTCGTCAAATTCGAGTTTATCTCGAAGGCCTTGCATGATCACAATCATCGCGTGACAACATTGATAGGTGTAATCCTTGCGCGGTGGAACCTGGGTTATCCGATATTCGGATTAACCGAGGTGAAGCTACCTCGGATAAGCACTCGGATTAACCGAGATGAAGCTAGCCCGGATAAGCACTGGGATTAACCGAGGCTCCGAGCAGATAAACGGTGATGAAAGCTTCATATCAAGAGGGGGAAGAGCGCGGTTAAATGCGAGTTGTAAACAAGTTATTTTCCAATTTTACATCTTTGATATTTACAGTGTTCATGTATAAACAATTTATTGCTGTACAAGATTGATATGCACCTATTTTTAACAATAATTTTGATTATCCGAGATTGGCAGGGTCGGTGACGGTCCCGAATACCTCGGATAATCGAGCTTCCACTGTTTTTTTAATGTTTTTGGTAGGGGCTATCCATAAAGGACGTTCAGGGTAGGGGGTCAAGCGAAGTGGAGTTCCTGTCCAGATGGTCAGTGGAATTTCAGAGTTTAATGTGGAAAGAGCCAGCTAGGGTTCCCACCGACTTGGAAGACCTGGATTGGCCAAGTAGCAAAACTCAACGAAATTCCTAATTGTGATGCAAATGGCAGGGAATTTTTCATTAGCTTCATCAGCGATGACTTTTATTTTGCTGTTTTAGGAGAAAACACTCAATACAAAGCGCTATGCCCAGTTGTGAAGTTAATTTAAATACTTTCTTAAGGAAATGCCCAAATTGAATTGAATGGGTTTTCAATCAGCAAAGATGTGCTTTTTGAAAACTTTCAATTCAATTCGGTACTCTGTCAGCAAGGTAATGCCATGGTCCACGGAAGCGATTAAAAACTAGATAATAAATAACGATGTCGTTAATTGGTAAATTGGTTCCATTTCATTTTATACGCATTTTTAATAGTCATGGATGTTATCCAAAAACCTGGAAAGGTCTGAAGAATCTTGAAAGTTCTAGGGCGTCGTTCATGGATGGCCCCTAACAGGTTATAATAATTACAATTAAGCGACTTTAATAGCTAAATATTAACTCAAAAGATCGAGCCAACCGACGATCAAACACACCCTGCATTGTTAATTTACTCCATGTCTGCATTTCTGTGATTAATTTGTTTTAATTGCTGAGCTGCAGTTAACGAAGACCTGTTGGAACCTGTCATTAAATTTTTTTATTAAAGATGCGTGCTAAGGGTTGATAAAGCAAACCTTCGCGATTTGATCGCTGGAATCATGCTGAGATTAACTCGTTTGTAGTAGAGAAGGGCTGTTTTTACTTCGCGGTAAAATGTTTGGTTTTAATGTAACGTTACAAGTACATGTATGTACAGAAAATACTGTGCTGTGATTTTTCTAATAGAGCGTGTCACGCTCTTGACAGTTTATCCCGTTATCAATATTTGCAGTGGCCAAAGGCTGTTGTTTGAACACCGTGAGTTGGATCAGGAAAACCAGATAGCTTTCATTTCAAACAAGATCTTTAAATGAATGAACATCGCAGCTTCGATCGGCCTCCATTACTCATTACCTGCGTGCGTGGGTTTAGCGCACATGTACCTGAACCTGACAGTGTGAGAGTTTTTCGCAATGGCATGAGTGCGATGAAATTAATTGCGCAAATATTCTGTCGTAATTACTGTATGATGGTGAGTAAACCAAAACTGTTTTGCAAACCACGAGAGAGCCGGACGACTGTTATGTCACGCTCTGTTTGCACTTGCATCGTGAAGAAGCTGATAAAATCTGCGCATGGCTGAAAAGCTTTTCAGGCCAGGAAATCTCGACATTTTTTCCCCCAGCTCTCCAGGGAGATAAGGCAGCGGAACAATATCCTCTCCGGTGATAACTGGGAAGTGATCCGAACTGCGATCAAATGGTTTTTTTTTAAAATTGGGGCCTCGTAAATTTTCCGTTTTGGGGGCAATGGAGGGGTGTGCACTTTGGAGCTTTCGCTGTCATGGTCGTACAAAACTGATATACAAATAATTGTTTTCTACCTTAAATATCCTCAAACGTCCCACATCTC
Source organism: Rossiulus vilnensis (assembly GCA_034700785.1). Taxonomy (NCBI): domain Eukaryota; kingdom Metazoa; phylum Arthropoda; class Diplopoda; order Julida; family Julidae; genus Rossiulus; species Rossiulus vilnensis. The sequence goes on along the minus strand of JAQIXS010003499.1, from coordinate 3,987 downwards.
TGTCACGCGTTCAGCACGAATGCAGCTTTAATCGTTGTAGCTGAAGGGGATTTTCGACGAATTTCTCTGAAAAAACGACAGGTGGGCACCCCCCTGGATCGGCCACCTTCAAGGCCCTTCCATAAATCACGTGCTTCGCAAGGGGTTTTGGTCCGCTTTGGGGTCATGGCTTCAGCTTGGAAGGACTTTTTTTAATCCAGAAATGGTTGACAAGGTTAAAAGCTGTGCCATGCCATTGGCTGATGTCCATATCTAACACAAATGAGCCACAAGTTCATCACTTTGGTTAAATTTGCTGAAGCACCATTCCCAACAATGCCATTCATGGTAAACAAACTGTGATCTTATGTTAGTGGTTTTACGAATAAGATAGTGAGTGTATTTCTGTAAAATGCTGATATAGAGATGGTTATAAGTGCTTATAAATACGTCTGTAATAACTGTTTAAATGAAGAACATTCCTTGCTAATTGTTTACCTATTGTGCATGTATGGGGTTAGGCAAATTTTAACAACAAATTGGACATGCGATCTGGGAACAAGACACGTTCTGTGCTTATTACACGTGGACTGTTACATGAATGACAGACCTTGTTGTCATTCCTTGTTGATCAGTTACGTTGTGGCTTTCCTGTGAAATGCATGTATGTATTGAGCATTTGTGCCGAAATTATGAAGCCTTGTGGATTTGTTTTTGCTAGTCTCTCTTTATTTAGCTCGTTGCAAGCACATAATAGGCTGTCTTGAGCCCAAAACCTTTGGAAAGGTCCTGGTACCGCTATTGATTTGAGCGGATTTATCTCCGCTTAGGTGTCTGTAAAAAGTTTTACACCTAGTCAGCTTTTTTTTCCCCAGAAAATGCAGGTAAGCATGGTATTGTACTGCTCGTTGTTTTTTCTTTCTGAATAGGCGTAGGTAAGGGTAGTTTTTTTCTCTATGGAAATTCTGTTTGACCTTATTTCGGACCTTTCCAACTGAGCTATCGGTTGGGGACACCCTGATGAGTGTGCACTATATAAGAGCACAATGGAGGAGCCCAGGGTAGTGGGGGAGAAACCTGTTCATCTTGCTCGCAAACAACTTCATAGAAATGTCCACCCACGGTATTAATCATTTATAGAGCGGTCTGGTGGCGCAAGAAATGAGAAACGGCTGGACGCTGGTCCAAACAACTGACCCGGCACCTTAGGGCACTTGAAGAAAACAATTGTTTAATTCGCCTGTCATTCGGCCACAATTACCTCCAAGAGTTATCGCCGGTGTACAACATGGGCGGCGTACCTGTGTTGTTGCCATTGCGGAATTCGTCCAGCCAGCAGATAAAAGTGATAATTGTACGAAAATGTGAAGTTGTAAAATGTATGCCTAGCTTTTGTTTCGTAAATTGTTTTTTTTTTTGTGTGTTCTTTTTTGTGCGCTCAGTCCACCCGCAATGTCTGTCGAAAATAGCAGGAAACGTGTGAAAATCTGGCCACATACATTGCTGAATTTATTGGAGCTGTCATGAAATGAATTTTCAACACCTAATGCAGAAGTCATTTTTTGTTCTCTGAGTGTCGTGTGACATGCCACGAAGACAAGAGCCTATCACGATGTTACACTAATTACTTAAGGCTGATCCAGAACGATTCCAACCATGCGAAGAAATATTGACGTTTTCGCTTCAAATGCGTATTAGAATGGCTAAATTTGGTTTTATTTGTGTACATTTGGTCGCCCACTAGGGTCTGAGCCTGTTTTTATAGGTTGAAAATGTTTTTTGGAAATAAGAAATTTGGGAAAAAATCAAAATGCGATCTCTAGAAGTAAATGAAAACAATATAGGAAACAACGTCCAAGTTTACCATGTATATTTTTTATATGAATAAACAAAACATTTTCAAATCTTTAAAAAACCGCGGAACTTAGTGGACAACGAATTCTTCACGGGGGAAATACATTTAGCAATTATAACAAGTATTTCTAGCAAAAATTCATTTAATGCATGGTGGTACATGTATCCGTTTGGGTTGGGCTTGAGAATTTTACCACTAGCTAGTAATTGCATTTTCAGATTTACTCTAGAAAACTAACGAAACTGAATCCTTAAGTCCTGAGTATTTCCGCTGGTGTTTCCTGTGTTTCAAATCTGGTATAATAAGGGGGCATCCATAAAGGACATCCTGGACATGGGGAAGGGGGAGAAATGAATATTCCAAGGTGTTCTTTATGAATAGCCCCTAAATTCAAGGGTCCTCAGGTTCTGTACATAACTTGCCATTCTTGAGAATCGAGACACGTCATATGACGGCTCAATCCAACCGAAGACAAAACAGCGCCACAAACTGAGATCAAAACAAAAATAAGTTACTGCTTCGAATTGGCATTCCACGCAGTGTTTTTGAGCTGCTTTTGTCTACAGACTTCGTTGATAATTACAGAACGGGCATTTAACGGTTCCGGTGACTAAAGACCTTCGCAGACCTTTATAAAAGACTGCAAGAACTTCGGTTAAGCCCGTTGTTGGCAGAAGTTTTGTGACTACGAGAGACTTCTTAGTCACAAGACATGAGCATGACCTCAGAACTTCCTCCTGCCGGTGACCGTGCCTGACAAATTGGGATTTCCAGAGTATCACCCAGGAAAGAACTCCATTGATTCAGTCCTTGTTGGCGTGGCTTATGCAGTCGGAGAAACGCCACCCCAACTAGTTTTGCACGCATGGAAAAAGAGAAACTGTTGCCTCTTTATGGTGGCCAGTGCCAAGAGGTTGGCCATGGGGGAGCTTCGGGTTGTCAGCCCCAAATCGCATTTTTCAGTTCCTTTCATTGGGATTTGAAAATGTGGCCTCGAGCGGCAGTAAAAGCTGGCCCTGCGTCCACTTTTTTTTCTTCCCTTTTTCTTCTTCGGTCTCTGGAATGGCTGCGGGCAGCCGAGGTGGCACACAATAACAAATTAACCGGCATTATTATCGAGGGGAAATGGGTGGATGGACTTCCTCCTCTCAGCTCTCTCTCTCAGACGATCTCTTTCAATTGAATTCCAAAGCTGGTGACTTGGCTGGTTCGTATCCTGGCCCTTCCTCAGACCCAAGGCCTTGCTCAGCCACCCACCCACCCTTCCTCTAGGTCCTTTTATTCGGCTGAAGAAGGGGCGTGGGAATGGCCCCCGCATCTTCACCGGATAACTGATACCCGAGAGAAGCCCATCGCTAATTGGCCTCGCAAGGCCCAATTGCCCTTTTGTGTTTTGAATGGCAGCGCTAACTGCTCCGGGTTTAAGTCCCTTGCTAAATGGTGCGGTGGACAACGTTCGCACGGATGTGCCAACTGGTCAATCTGTCTAGGGATAAGCTGGTGTGGTTTGGCTGATCCTGTCGCAGGAAGTAGGAACAACCATGAAAAGTCCGGAAAATTTCAAATGTTCATGCAAACGTCAAGGAAATATCGATAAGCTAAAATGCCAGTCCTTAAGTGTCGGTGTCGCAAATGTTCGTTTATGATTCCTTTGTTCCTCTTTTTGTAGATGTTGACCCAAGTTCAACTTTTTTGAAATAATGAAAGTATCAGTAATTGGTAAATTTTGTCCTAATTCCAGTCCTAAAGTGTCGGTGTCACAAATGTTCGTTTATGATTCCTTTTTTCCTCTTTTTGTAGATGTTGACCCAAGTTCAACTTTTTTGAAATATTAAAAGTATCAGTAATTGGTAAATTTTGTTTCCATTTTAGTTAATAAACATTTCAACTTTTTCATAGTCATAGTCAGGAAAGTGGGGGAACCCTGTTGCTTTTTTTTGACGTTAGGCCTAGTCGGCTTGTGAAATAGTTTAAGAGATACTTTTCCTCCAATATCTGGACTGAATTATCATAATTAAAAAAGCATCTCGCCAAAAAGGAAGTGGACCGGCCGCACGGACCCTGGCTGCTGGAGTGTTGTTTTATGATCTGTGTGCTCATTACGCTTATTAATTACTTTCCGGAGTGTTTTCAAGTCGTTTTTTTTTTATCCT
>JAQIXS010003498.1:0-17984 GCA_034700785.1 Rossiulus vilnensis | reverse complement strand
GTGAAACAAAGTGTACGTAAATGTTGACCAAAATTCATGGAAGGCAATTGGACAAAAATCGGCTGTGAATATCCTGAAGATTTTTTTTTCTACAGAAAATGTGGCCAAGAAAACAATGGATTCTTTACTAATTGTTGATAAAAAATTGATGAACTCTACTTAAAGTCGAATTGTATTTAATTGAAAATAACTAAGTTCTTACATAGAATGTAAAAATCAAATCAAGTTTTAGGTATTGTTAATACATTTTTCTTCTTTTTGATTAATATTTAATGAATTAATAATTTATAAGAAATTATGTACTATCGCAACCACTATTTCTAACAATACTACAGTTATATGCTAGAAAATATTTTTCCAAAAAATTGGATATAGTGAACCATCGGTTATAGTGGACTTATGTAAGGTCCGCAGATGGTTCACGCGGGGTTCGACTGTATTGGAGACAATTTAAGTTTTTGTGTGTGTAGGAAAATGTGTTATTTAGACGTAGTTGTACAGTTATATAAGGGTACATGTAGGCTATATCAAGTCTTCATCAGATGTCTGGCTGAAATTCGTATGAGTAAACAGGTTTACCGAAGCTTCTTAACTTAATTCATTTGTTCCTGTTTGATACATAGAAAATGGGCCATTTACGGATTTATTAAAAAAAAACTTTGTAATAATATTTACGTGAATTATTTTGTGGTAAGGCTCATGTTTAAAACGTGTAGATTTCTAAATCCGACTTCTAATCCGTCACCGCCGGACGTTTATGCATGCTCGCATACATTTCACGTGTTTTCCAGGCTTCCCGAATCTCGCCACTCGGATCTGCGCTTCCTTAAACCTTGAGAATCGTTGGGGAAAAAATGGCTGGTCATATTTCACTCATATTTATGCCTCCGTTTGGGAAGCGGTTTTACACGTAAGCTGGCCACGGTGGAATCATCTTCGCAAATTATACGAACAGATTATGGAAAAGCAAATTAAAAGAGGCTTGCAGTGACACGCGTGTGACGAAGGGTCATTTCGGGCGCCAACCGGAGATATTAAAAGGCAGCGCGATATTGCGAATTTTCGCCTCTGGAATTCATATCGGTGTTGCGCGCCAGAATGACAACTGTTATCGACGGTGGGATCGCTATCCCGGACGTGTACCGACACCCGGCTAGGGCGGGGAGCCGGGGACCGAGAAGAATTATGGGGGGTACGGGGTTAGCGAGAGAGGTGACCGTATTAATCCTGGCAGCGCAGGGACACAAAGCCGAGTATCATTCCGAGCGGACTGACTTACGACTGCAGAGACGAACTTAATTTGAAATTGTAATTATTTTATTCATTTAGCGCGTATCTTCGGGTGCCCCATGCGCGGGCGGAATGATGAATGGAGATGATAAGACCGGCGATGGCAGGGAAGGGCAGTGATGGGTTTGGGCAGCTTTTGAAGGACTGGGGATCAGATAACGGTATGCATTAGAGCGTGCTGACCGCAGCGCTCATGTCCAGCAACCGCGCTAGACGCGGCCCAACTTCTACAGTGTATGTCGCCATCAAAAAACCTGCAAACTTGTTCCTGTATATAATCAACATTCGTGCCAAGTAGAAAATGTTATGATAAAACATGAAAATCGGAATATTTGAAAGGTTCGAATTAATATTAATTACTATGCGAGAGTTTTAATGGTTGACAGTTGGCATCATTTTCTGTAAAAAGAACATGTCTGCATATGCTATCGACAATATGAAACCAGTTGATGGCCGTTTTTCCTAATCAAAATTACTTTTTATATACCTGCGATGGGAATGGGCAAGGAATAAGGAATAATCCTTATCGATAAGTTTGAATTGTCGAACGATAAGGATTGGAAAAAAAGTTACATTTTGCACGTGGATTTTGAACGGATCTTGGGTGGCCACAAACATGCTAAAAAACCGAAGAATTTTAATATCATGTACTGATATGATGAGTAACTGGCAGTAAGACGATGTATCTTAATTAAATATGAGTTGATATGATCTAGCTTTAATTATGATAGGTTATTGGTATAAATTAGTAACGTAGTCTGGAAGAAGGCATAGTACGATGAAATGATTTTACGTAGACATGTACATGAAAAAAACATATCCACATTTAATGTTATTTATACCAGCTATCGATTGCTATTTGACTTTCGTTCTATGCAAGTACAGTTTTTAGGATTTCTAAAGAATATTTCATACAGCTTCGTATACTCTATCACGAACAAGAACAAGGGCAGCATACTGTATCTAAGTTCAGAAAGAAGACATGGTTAGTGACCATGTCATTAACTTATGTTAAAATCGTCCGTACCGTCCGTACGTATAATTATAAAATTCTGGCGATCTCCACCACCTTATTCTCGATCCAATTTCCCCAAACAAAAAGTCGTGTCCGGATTTTAAAACGTGAAATTGGCTTTGGTGACAGTCGTCCAGACGTCACCCTTCCTATTAGGTCACGCTGAGGAAGCCATTTTTAGACGATTCACGCTCATTTCGTATAAATAGGCTGCGCGCGTCACCTTTTGTAGTTCTGCTTGTCGGAATCCCCCACGCTGGACATCCGCGGGGTGGCCGGGTTTCATCCCCACCCCCATCGGTCCGCCTTATCAGTCCGACGCGACGATAGGAAATGAGACAAAAATTAATGGAATTGCATTAGAAAGGATTTGTAAAGTCAAGTGAGGACAGACTTTTATTGGAATCTGTGCCGGTCGGGGTGGATCTGCCGGACTTAGCCAAATGGAAATCGACGAGGAGAAAAAAGTCGATGGACATGCAGTATCCACGGGGGCGCTGCGGGGGGTGGGGGTGGCATTGATGGGAACGTCACAAATGCGATTCTCAAACGCAAGCCAGTATTTGCGATTCGAGTGTAGGCTGCATGAAGTTTGTGCGAAAAGAGAAGCAGCTCCAAACGAGGCTATTCCCAAGGTCCGTGTGTTGACCAAACGTGTCCGCTTGCTGTAACGATACAAGAGATACTGTATCTTTGAGGTACAGTGTTTCAGAGACTAAGTATGCAATTTTTTCTTAGGATGGTGAATGTGAAAAAGAGGTCTCACTCTTCATTGTGTAGCTTTTGGCTTCGAATGAGAGCTAATTGCGGGCAGCTGCATGGACACCACAGTCACTGTAAAACATGTCGATGATTCATACACCATGACTTTAAGAGTTTTTACTAACCAAAATGTCCTATAGGTTAACTTGTTTGACAATTACAAACCAGCTCTATTCAGATTACGTACCCTGTTCTAATAAAATTCGCCTGCTGGGTTTCTGGTTATATTTCTTTTTTCTAGATAATTTTAAAGAATATAGTTTTCTCAACTCCACTATACATCTCCAAATGTCATGTCCGAAAAAGGTTAAGGACCCCTGGAATACATACAATGTATCAGCAAAATCATCAAGTATATTTCAGTTAAGAACTCATTTTGTCGACATTTACCTCACTGGTTGCACTCACAAAGCTGAACTGGCACCAACAAAGCACATAGCGGGAACCAAAATGTACGTCATAGGAGATTTATCGTTGATCTTCCGGCACCTCTCAGGCCAAACGAGCAGACCTTGTTTCACGCATTTCTACATTAGAAATGCAATTCGAAACTGCTTTGAGGAAGTCGTTTTTTTTCCTACAAGATTCAAGCTCTCATCGCGCATGCATGTATTCACACCTGTGTGAATATTGTCTGATGTCAGGCGAACACCAGTTGGATTGAGGTTGGATTGAACGAGAAAAAAAGTAAATGCAGTAGACGTCACGATACTTAACAAATGTACTGCTAGGTTATATTTGAGCAAACGCAGTTTTCTATTATATTTTATGCAAAAAAAAATGTTTGTACACCGCTTCTGCATGCCCATCAATATTACGACGGCCCCTGACAGTTTACAGTCCAACATACTTTGGGCTACGGATAGCTTTCTGTACCGGTAGGTCTCACAGCAATATACGATATGTTGTCATAGTGTAAAGTGGCCTCTACACGTCTAAAATGGGTTGCATGTACATGTAAGCACGGTCATGCCGCATGTGCTGAACAGCATGCCGCTCTGACATTGCTTATAACATTTAAATCCAGAAGATAGTATTTGTGTGCATTTCCAAAACCAGTTACAGGGCGCGACGGAAATACTTAACCCTACCCTTTCGCGAAACGGAATTAATTGCATTAAGAATGGCGCTAAGCCTAACGCATTAATTAGTTCCCCTTGAAACTTCACGTTCAAATGAATGGGGTATTAAGACCCGCGAGTCACACTCGCATTGATGCTTTTGATTACTTCCTGGTGGGGGAGTGCTGAAAGCGGCTGACAATCAAGCGTTAGGATCCACCATTTTGTTTTTTCGGGAGGGAGGGGTGGGGGTGGGGGTAGAGAAATTAAAAGTTAGCGTCTGGTGACGCCACATGCACTGTAGTTGCACTACGCAACGGTGTTGCGCTGGTCATTATTTCGTTTCCTATCGTGCAAATCGACGAATGATTAAGTCATTTTGGATCGAGTCCTTGAAAAGTTCCCACCCCCGAAGGTGCCGTGGGGGCAGCACTCGACGTGGTACCCCCCGAACGTCCTCGGTCCTGGCCTTCGGATGCGCGGTAGGCCACGTGACCGCGCATCCGGGATCGAGCGGGACTAGCCAGTGCCCATTTTTTTGAGGGTGCAAAATGGCGTCTGCTTATCGTCAATATCAACTCCAACTTGGTTGCTGTTTGACTTTTTTATATTCGGATATTGTGTACTGCAAGGTTCAAGTGAACCAGGCCAAGGAACTTTGTTTTGTGGCGTTTGCGGTGTTTGTTCTGAGCTGTATGCGTTCTTGGGCGATTCAACTGGTCCGGGGAGTTTGGCATGTGGCTATTTGCTTTGGCCAAACATGATTATCGCCATCCACCTTTCATAAAAAAAGGGAAAAAAATTCAAAAATTTGAACACTTGAAACAGAGGCTTCAACAGGTCAGAAGCGCACTCTTGCTCTGATTTTCAGCGTTTGCTCAGAAGTTGCACTCGTTGTGTCGAGTGGGTTTTGTAGTGTAGAAAACGGTTGGTTTCGTGACTTTATCAGTGTTTGCACCAGTTCGGAAGCCGAGAAAGGGCCAGGAGCCAGGGTCAAATTTCAGGTGGATGCCGAAGAGTTTCCTGCCGTAAACACATACTGTATAATTATTTTAGAAAACGTTTTAATAATTTGTTTTCTCTAAACGATTTTCATTGGAAGGTATACGGAAATCAGAGTATGCAGTATGCAATTAAACTTAAATTGATGTGCAAAATTAAAGTATCACATTTTTCGCTTGTGTTGATTATGACAAGATAGAGTAAACGACTACGACAACCATAAATAATGTACCACATGCAGGTCGGGAAGAGTAATTTGCGATAAAACCAGAATATCAGTTTTTGAGCTGGTTTTCACCTCACCCATTTCTCAATCATTTTTTTTTCCATTATTACACTCAAAAATTTCAAATGACGATCTGGACGTCCACTTTTCTTTGAAAATCTATATCCCTTATGGATGACCCCAAACTTTCAAAAAACAACCAAATCCCGCGTCCTTCGAATGCCAGACGCAAAACATTACCTGAGCCAAGTCAGCTCGTTGGACAAAATAAGTTATTTTTGTCTTGGGTTTAAACCTGTTTATAAATTCAGGGTCCTAATTCTAAACGTATATTGTCTTACGGGCTATTTAAAATGCCCTTTTCCATGGGTTTAAGCAAAAGGGCGCCCCCTGTATAGAATTTTATTCGTGCGAAGTGGTCGCCATTAATCAGGAAGTTCCGGGAAAAAAAATGGGATTTGCCATTAGATAATGACGGCAGATCAAAGGCAGTGGCAGCTCGATCAGGAAACGCTTCCGAATTGGCTCTATGAAGCGAAACTTCGGCTATTTTGGAAGCGGTAGAAAATCTTCGTGCTTGTTGAGGTTTTTTTTGTGTGCACACGGGGAAGTCGGTATGATGCGCTCTGCAAATTTGAATTCAAACTCGTTTGAAAGCAGTTTCAGAACTCGTTACCTGGGGTGACCACTAACCTCGCATCGAGTGTTTACGGTAGCCTTCTCATATGAAGAAAACAACGCATCTTCCTGATGCGGGTTAATTTTGGCTTACCGTAAAACGTCTTTACCCATTTCTTCATAAACGCTTCTTCTTTGGTAAAATCGAAAGAAGGGGTTCGGGGTATTAGCAAAAATGAAACAAAATCCCAGGAACCCCCCATAGGTAATCGTAGGGGCCGTCCATATGCACGTACAGAGTTGGAGGAGTGAGCATATTCGGACGTCCAGATTTTTACAAGGCTATAGTATAGCCATACACTAAACCTTAATGAAATAATGTAGTGTATGAAAAAGAAGTCTTTTTAATCAATCTGTACCTCAAAATGACGTCATTTATCTATTATCTAGCGTGCTCTGGGTAGTCCGATTCGGACGATGGACTAGAGAGCCTAGGCCTTGGTGGTTAAAAATGAAACTTTATAATAGACGTCGTTAATGGGGTACATCCACTAACATATAGGACAATGAAATCGGGACATATCCTGAAAATGTTGCGGTTTGTTTCGTAGAAAAACGGGACATAAGGGGCGTTATTATTAGTTACGCTATTCAGTTTGTTACAAAACGTTACCTTGAGTACAGAAAATCACTTTTGCGAGATTAACATTATCTTAAAAATATTTTAATTATTTTCATCAAACTTGTTGCAACTAACATTGCCAGTTTACATGTACGGTGCAATATTTGTTAACACTTGATTCAACCATTACACCTTTTTCTGGAAGTCGTATTATTCTAAAATGCTTGCCAATTAAAACTGGATTCTGTAACTAGACATAAGGTTATGTGTTACTTTTAAGAACAAACGATTAACACCGCCAGGGACAGCCGGTCTACCCTCTAATACTAATTTATTTCATCGCCTTTTTCGAATCGTATCGATGACTGCAGAGTTGTCATACTAACTTCCCAAGACGAAGCTGTATTTTCAAATTGTTAATGTGGCGTAATCAGTACGAAAATGCGTGTTGTAACTGCGCGCTTCTAGTGTTAGATGTTTTTTTTTTGTGCGGCGGTTTTTCCAGCGCAATTTATGAGAACCTCCACACTGGCAAAAAAATGCCTGAAAAAAGGTAATCAAGAATAAACCGGGTCATTATTACAAGTGGCGTCATCCGTGGCGGGGGAAAATGTTTCACCGTCGGCTGCGATAATTCAACCACCTTTTCAATTAAACCAAAAAGCAAACCCTGCCATATCCCCCCCTCAAAAAACCGCCTGACCTTAATTTCGAGGTTAGAGGTGAATAGGTTTGGTGAAACGAACTCTGCCATAAAAATAATAAAATAATTCTACGTACTACCTTGCTGCTCAAAGTGCGAAGAATTTCTGTGCTTTCGTTAAAAAAAAAAAAAATAAAAAAAATAACACGGAACCGTCTTTTTTAGGTAGGCCTACATGCGCGAATATGAAGTTCATGAATTACGTTACGCTAAAGGGGGTACTCAAGTAAAGGTTACGAAGGTGTTATATGGGGATGGGAGAGGTTTCTTTTCTAACGTAACGTTATATCATTTTGTTACTTATTTTGAATTCTTAAAATGCATGCACAAGTTTAATTTAATTTATTCAGTAAATGTGTAAGTAATTCTTTGTTCGTTTGCAATGCCCCTTATTATTCTTATCCCATTAATTAATAAAAAATAAATAAGCATTAAAAAAACCCAAATGAACCTCCGATAATGGGCGTCGAAACTCCATTTAGGATGTTTTCCATGTTTACTTAATTGTATTAATTAACGGATGTTATGAAACAATGTGAAGGTAATAGGGTCATTGCGTACGACCCTACATGGGGTAAACTAGATGTTGCATTAATAATGAATAATTGAAGCAGGAAGGTTTGTATTTCTATTTATCAAATTATTATATGGTTGGAATAGGTTTTGATATCCTTAACTAACGCCACCTGTACAATTTCTTCTACCTATAGCGGGACTGGGAAGGCGGGAGGATTTGAAATTGGGATGACTATAAGATGGTTGGGTGTCAACGTTTTAATGAATGTCCTTTATCCGCATCCTCTAACCACATTTTGGCTGGCATATTCAGATTCGTGCGGCCGTGCCTCAAAATGTATCCTCAAAATGCATTGCATGCAAACTAAATGCTTAAATAGTCATTGCGCATGTGCCAAACACAGCTGTTTTCCTGCCTTGCATGGGTCAACGTTCGGTTGAAATTCTAGCCATGAAAAAACGCACCGTAGCTGAATTCGTATTGATTAATAGTAATTTCAATATTCTAATATTCAAGTACAATGTACAAAGTAATGATTTTCCTCATCGTAACAAGCGCTGCACCTTGATCGGCGGTCAGCAGCTCTTGACCGCCTACAGGAGTTCGGACATCGCTCCGACGGTACAGTTGTGGTCAAAAATACTCATCGTACAATATATGGTGATCAAGATGTCTGTTGTATACTAGTGAATTTCATTTTATGTGGACCTGAAATTATACTTTGACTAGCGCAGGTTTTGATGAGCTTTGAACCAATTAAGGACGTGTGAGCCAGGAATATTCAAAAATTAGGATATTAAGCCTACGCTGTCTTATACTTTGATTAATTTTGAACGTTCTCCTCGATGTTTGAAGTGCAGTGTACTTTTGTCCACTGTCTATTTGGTTGTTAGGTGGGTTTAAAAGCATTTGGGGAGGATAATACATGTCTTTTTGTGTATATTCTCCAAAAAAAAAAACCCCGTCAGGTTAAGTATTTGTATGTGAAGGGATGTATAAGCACTGATTCCTTCCCCACTTGGTACAGTGTTTCCAAAACAAGTTTCTCATACATGTCTTTAATAAAACGTTTGCATATAAACGATTTCTCTGCAGTCCTGTTAATATGGTCAAACTGCAATAGTTACTGTATTTCTGTCAATATTGTGGGTATCAAACGATGGCAAATGGTACATCCCTGTGTCCCAAATCACCATTCGTGTGGTTTCCCGAGCCGAGCCTCCGTTCTTGCACTTTGGTCATCGCGGATAAGCAAACAAGGCGTTTCCGTTCCTTGACTGGTTACCACGTGTATCCATGGGACATCGCGTGCACGCATTGTCCTCCGTCTGCACACAAGGTGTGGACTTCAAAGGCAAGCCATCTTCATTATTGGCGTCCAAGTCGGCCTAGAGTGCCAGGCCATTTGGCGTTCACATATGGATTGCATGTCCGTCTTTGTGCCGACTAGTGTCAACAAATGGCGAGTCCGTTACTAAAGATGGCAACTTGCCTCTGTGCGCCTTCATTGTTGGGAGGGGCACCTTAATGGACCGGGCATTGAGAAGTGCGAAACAATGACCGTGCTAGGCCTGTGCGAAGTCGATTTCAACGAATCGTTCAATGCGAATTTAGTGAAAATATACATGTACATGTAGATGGTCGTTTGGGATGAATGTCGGATGATATGCGGCTTTTGTTCTGCGTTGTGTTCGCATTAATGACGTGTTTTATTAGGGACTGACTCTCGCCACTAATCGTTAACCTGAACCCCCGCTTTATTAATAAACAGAATGGTTTTGTATACTGTGCTTGTTTGAGGACACTGAGATGTCTTTGGGTTGTCAATAAAGTACGTCCGAGGTTGTGGTTCAAATAAATCGGACGATACACCGACCAAAATAATGTATTTTCTTATTTTTTATATATAAAATATAACGAATCGTTAAAAAGTCTTTAAATAACATCACTAAAAAAATCACAGAACAAACAAAACAGCAGTCGTAATTTGTTTTAGTTTATTTGTTCATAAATCTCGAATAGACTAAAATCGATGTCGTTTACTTAATATTTTGATGTCGTGTTATGTGACAGTGTGACTTTGTTTGTGGAAAATGACGGCACATGTTCCTTTATTCGGAGGGTCTTACTAATTGCGCCAAGTTGAAAAACCTGAAGCAAAATCCAAATTTTTCCTAAGATTTTCAATCTTGGAAAAAGCTAAGCTTCACATCACAGCTTTAAACTTAGTACTGGCCAATTGTAACTCCAATGCACAGTAAATATGCTCTAATGTTGATTTCATTATCCTTCGTGCTGCAAAATTAAAACACAATACGATGTCAAGCTCATGGTGTCCAGTCATCTCTATCAGATTTGCAAATTCGGACAAACAAACTTCTTTAAAAATTGGCTAAACTCTGAGCTAGAGAGATAAATCACGTTTTTTCGTTGCCCAGCCCAGAGCTGATGCCAAGTAATTATGATGACCGTCCGACCCCCTCCCCACCCACATCTTGCCACCCCTGGCGGAAATTTATTCGTTCAACACCAATGTACGATGTTTACCCTGGGTGTCGCTGCTGTTTGCATAACCCAGGGATGGAGGCTGCGATTGGCCGCTTTCGCCTGCATGGCCATTGGCCAAACTCGAGTTCACCTTTGAGGTTTTTGTAAGAGGGGGGTGGGGGAGTTTAATGTGGACACACGCATACCTCGGCGCTTGCACATTTTTGTGAGATGAAAAAAAGTCTTGGCGAGAAAGCCTCACCTGAAAGGTAATTACCTGCGAAAGGGACAATGAAAACGCCAACTCATTCCTTCTTTTCAATTTCTGATCTGCAAACCGAGTCCGTCCATTGCCAGTCGAGCATTAGCATGCCCCTTTTTAGCGAAAGTATTTATTTTGGTTGTCTGAGGGTTGACCCCGGCTCGGCAGGCATGCCCAGAATAAATCTCCTGTGAATAGGAATCTGATGACCAGCGGACATGTGGTCAATTCACGCGTATCCCATCTCGACTTAATTGCTCTAGCCCCACTAACAGAGCTTTGTTGAATTTTCCAAAATTCAGGGATGCTTGGTGCATCTTTTCGGAATGCATAAAAGCGTTTTGGAAGCTCATGTCTGCCCCAACAATTGAGAGGTTTTATGAAACAGGGCGTCCGAAGATCTAACTGAACAAACAAACAAGTCTGACGGACAACGTGCTATTCTCAGAAGCGGCATGGTTTGGTTGGCATTGTATACAGGAACATGTGAACACATTTTATGTAAATTGTCAAGCATAATTGCATTGCTCAAAGTCCAGCGTGTACTTGCATGTAAAAGTACATAAATTAACGTTTGTACCTTTTTCTGTTTTGGAATTTGCTCTTTGGGGAATTTTGCGAACTTATAGGGTGCCAAAAGGGACAAACGATTTTCGAACCAGTGGCAAGTTTTGGGTAGTGTTTTTTGTGCGAGGCTGCATGTTTCTATCAGAATCTGATTCAGGAACTTGTACACTGTAGCTATATTAACGCTCGTATAAGACCTAGACATGTTAAATGACGTACTGTTGCACACGTGTTACTGGATTGGTTCTGTGTGTTGGAGGAAAACGTGCAATATCAAAATAGAAAGTCGAACCTAGGCAACTGTATGCCACTCGAAAAAACTAAAGAAATCAAATGATAAAATCCTATTCCCATATACATGTACATGTATTTGGACGCTTTAGATTTCGAACTGCTTGTTTCGCAAAATCGCTGAACTGGCGATTAATTTTCGCCTTTTATCTTCGGTTTCCGTATCGAGGGGCTGCCACCGCTCATTTCACCTGGGTGCGTGAGCGGGGGGTCGGAGAAGGGGGCCGACACAATGGACACCCCGAAAAAAAAAGGGTACCCAAACAAACCAGGTGCGTGGTTCGTGTATTTCCTACAGCTGGTTCGGCCATTTTGGATGCTAAAAAACGAGAGAGGGATGCGCCGCAGAGTGGACAAAGATAATGGTTCTCACCTTCTGCTTATCTTCCGGCCGTCGTCATTATTTACCCGCGCCCGCGGCTCCCCCTGGGTACACGGACTGACCGTCTCGTTTTTTTAAGGATTATTTTTCTCGTATTATCCTATTGCCATTAAATCCGGAGGTGTAGCGTGAACTCCCTCGCCTTCACCGTCCGGCAAACAATGGCCACTTCATGTCTGGCGCTAGCCTCGGTCCTCGTCCGCCATGTTTAGCGATCGAAACGCAGATACGCGCTCCAAACTTGGCATTTCGGACAAGTTGCGGTCGATTTATGCATTTGTTCCTCGGCGTGATAACATCGACCGGGGTGGCCGAAATTTCCCGAGCCTGGGTGTCCGGCCGCCATTTTTGGGCGCCTCTGTCCAGTGAAGGTCTACCAGCGTACTTTGAGAAATGGAGATCTCACCCTGGTTTTTTAAGATCAGTATTATCAGTACAGCAGATATCAGTACAAATATACTGATAATGTACTGATGTTAGTAAAATATGTTGTGTTATCACAAATCATACTGATATTAGCAGTCTCAAAAACCATTATAATAGTGATATCAGTAATCATAGGCTTACTGATAGTAGTAGTCCCAAAAATCACTATAATAGTGATATCACTAATCATAGGCCTACTGTTATCAGTAGTCCCAAAAAACAGTATATGATATAACGATATCAGTAGAGAATCACATACAGTGTAACTGACTACTCGTGCAGATACATGTACATGTACAAGTACACTTTTGTACAGTGTACGCGTACGGTGCTGCTAGACAGACCCGAATAAGTTTAAATCGTAGTAGTGCAAATGGGAATGGTTGTTAAATAATCGATGTAGGCTACATGTGCACTCAAGTGATCTCTCTCTTATATCTTACCTCTGTTTTCTTGAAAAATTGGTTTTGTTTTACAATATTGTTTCATTACAGTTACATTATTACAATATTATATAAGATTATGAACCCTTTTTAAACGAGAAAGTGAGACGTTTTCCATGCAGGTTGGCAGCGTCAAACGAACATTCTAAAATACGTAATGCTGTACAAGCTGTAGGTGTCGTTTCTTATCCGTCTATATGTGGTCACAGTTAGACACTTTCGGCCAATGTCGTTATGTTTGGACGGTTCGATTTTCGCTCAATCCATTCTATTTGCTGCATATCGTAGCACCGTTTATGGACGGCCCATAACAGCAATGAATGAAATACCGCCTTTCCCTGCTTCCACGATCGTGCCTCCGTGGTCATGGAAGAACGTTTCAAGGGATTTACCCCGTGGCGCCATCTGGCGAGCTGCTAAGACAACAGTCACAGAATGATGTTGGTTTTTTTTTAACTCAAGCTTGTTTTCACGATCGTGCATTCTTGCATCCTGCGCGAAGGAACAATGAAAGGTCACCAGTCTGGTAATGTACGCCTGGCGCAACCCTGGACGCTTGGTACGCCGTTCCACGTCCACGCACAATGCGAGTGGAACTTGACACGGATCTCGTGAGCTAGATGGCATTCGACGCTGACCCGCAACACGAAACCACTGGCCAACCCCTCCATTATCGGGCCTCCTGACCACCGACCGACCCTGGTCAGAATCGCGTTAGACGTGATCTTGCGTTCATCTCAAAAGCGCATTACCAAAAGTGAGCCACTGCCATTAGCAAAGTGACAGTACGCATCGCCTGTAAATTTGGTGAAAGTTTTACTTCTTCCACCCCAGAATTTGTAATCGTCCGAATTACTCTTGGCAACACTCTCCATGAGCCGTCATATTTGCATACTAAATGACGCCAAATTCAATCCAAAATACCGTTTTCCCCCTAAAATGCTTTATTTTCGGTCGTTTGACCTTTGACCCTACCATTAACAGATCCCTACCCGAAAATGCATACGTGTATATAATATGACGTCATTTGAGGACGTTCTTGTTAACAGGTCGACGTATTAGGACACTTTTTTAAACAGGTCATTGAATTGGGCAGCATAATCACAAGTAAATGATAACTTTATGTGACCTGACGTAGTCCATTGAACAACTGACTCAGTTTATTCGTACTCACCTACTACTTTAATCGGGTTGACAGCTGGGATGAGTGGTTGTTATTCACAGATATTCGATTCTGAATATTGAAGTCACTTAATGACAAATAAAAATCGGACGTTTGAACTTGCTCAATCATACCCTCTCCATGACCATTCGATTTTTGAGAAATCCTACCTACTTTGAACCTTGGATCAGTCTTTATAGATGGTCCAAACAACAAAGTATGTTTACCTGGGCCTAAATTGTCTTTTAAAGTTGGATGTAACATAATGGAAAACATTGTTACGTAATGAATGTGTATTCTTTTTCGGCGGGAAATTAAAAGGAATTATTGTAATGCTGGTACAGTATAATAAATTTAAACTAGGCCTACTTACATTTGATTGTTTTATTCTCAATCTTGATGCTCTTTCAATTAAATCAAACTTCTAAATTCAGTTATGGTCAAATTTTGAATTTCTTACTGTTTTTGTAATGCAATTAGTGTGGGTGTAAGTTCTATAATATGGGTGCTGACTGGAAGGATGTAGGAATATAGGCCTACATGTACTTAGAAATTTGTATCAACCTGCACATTCATACATAATGGTACAAGTGATGCTCCAAAACACCTCATAACCAACAAGAACTCAGTGCTACTTCTATGAATTTGTGGGATCCGCCAAATTCTCTGAGTTGATATTCTTGAGAAAGTATTGCTTACAGAGTAGCAGAAAAGATGGATTCTCCGTCAGACCTGACTTTCCAAATACACGCATATAATTTAGCAAATGCTTTTGTTCAAGCGAAGATGTAAATTCAGGTTCTGTTTGAGATGTGTTCACAGTCGCTTGGCCCATGGTTTCTGACCTTAGCGATCCCTGCCGTCGACTATTGAGCGAATGCTCAGATTTGCTTGGAATGCATTGCAGCGATGCGTAACCCGTGCTTTCTATTTCTGACCCCAGAGGCGGAGGCGATTGAAAAGTTCATGAGTTAAGCTATTTTCTGTAATTTTCTCTTGGCCTTGGGCATGAAAAAACAACTTCGCTAAACAAACACCAACCTGCGTGCGGCCTCTATGGTCGTGCGGTCGTTAAATAATCGTTAACAGCCAAACAAACCGTTGACTCTGGCGCAATTGATTTAGTGCTGCATGCAGCTCATCTTCAAGGTCTCATGCACTCCGTCCCTTGGCCCGTGCCATACTGAGCGAATTTGTATAAATTGACTGGAGCAAATGCTTCAATTTTTCTCTTGCATTGAAGCCACGGCGATCGAGGTTCTCTGATCTCTTTCAGGAATATTAAAGGTCAGAGCTTGCATCGCGAATTGCAAGCAAACACCGCTATGGGCCATCCATAAACGAAATGTAAACGACGTTCGGGCATCTTCATAAACTTGAGAAACTCCTCCCCCTTGAGGTAATAAACTGCACAACTTTACAGCACAACAATCCCGAAGGATTTTATTTATCACAAATAAATCTCAAATAAAACAGGGAATTTCCCCTGGTGGGATTTTCTGATCTACTGATCTGTCGACCCTCCTTTTTCTGAGTAAAAAAACTACCTCTACAGGGGCAGTGATACGTTTTGTAAGCTGGTGAGATCAGTCTGCTCCCGTTTGCCAACCAATGAAAAAAGCTGAAGACGCACTGCCATCAGTTGCATTTAACATAAACCATAAAATACATGCACCATTCAAAGCACTCCTACCGTGAAGCCTCTCAATCTAAAGCAGTGATGGCGTGGGTTTACATAGCAAGACGGAAATGTTGGAAAAAACGTGGGGGTTTGGTCTATTTGAGTATGCTAAAACCTAATTTGGCCTTGTGCGTGCGAAATCAGCCTGAATCTGGTTTTAGATGTAACCCAAAACACAGGAAACAGGAAGTGACGAGCGATTTCCATTCAACTCTGCATGGACCGTTTACATGGCTGATTCGGATCAATATCCCAATCACTACTTTCGTTTAAACAACCCCCTCTCAAAGTGTTGGTTCAAGGTAGTTTGGGACAAATAAATCGCAAGGTAATGTGTTTACATGCATGATTTCTCGTACTTCTATTCAGTACGAATTACTTTAAACGCCGCATGTAATCATAGTGATACCGATAAAATTTAGGTGTGAATTTAGTTGCAGCTTTCAATCCGCACTTTTACCCTACCGCCCTCACCGGACCTGTTTTATGGTTGACCCCTTGCCTTTTGAGAATACCGTATTTGCTCGCATCAAAGCCGCATCCCTAAGTTGCACCCTATTTTCAAGAAAATTGAATTCTTAATGAAATTAACTACTTAGTTTATTATTGACAGTCTATTTGCATGTTTTAATGAAGCTGATTAAGACTACGTGTAGGCCTACATGCAAAACCATTGAAAGCTAGCAATACCCCCTGTGGCGAAGTCGATTTTTGAAATAAATAGAAAGGGAATATCATTATTACTCGACATTTTTGAAAAGTGTCCGTATAAGCCGCCACCCTTCTTCAGATCTTAAATTTTGGGGAAAAAATGCGGCTTATCCGCGAGCAAATACGGTGTGCTTCAGGTTTACCTCTACTTAATTTCGACGTCCTTCGCTCCAACCCATTCGTTATACGCTGATGGCAGAGGCGAAAACCTCGAAGTGCAGACGTCGATCTGTTAATTGACTCTTGAGCAAATGCTTCAATTCTGCGCTTCCTTGCAACTTCTCGCTCCTTTCTCGGCCCCACGGTGGTTTTTCTCGCCCGACCCCCTCGCTGCCGGGCAAGCGCTGGCCTTATTTTTCGCCGCATCCGAGCCTCTCATCCGCCGTGACCCCCGGATGACCCCGCATTGTCCCGACTTCGAGAACCCTTTCTCGGCGCCGATAAAAAAACTACGAACGAGGTTAATCGAGGCCCACTTTTCGATGTGACCTTTCGGCGCCGGGTCAGCCGGCGCGTGAATGACCACGGTTGGGGAGACCCCCACTCAACGGGCAGCCGCTCGCCTCGTTGACCAGTGAAAAATTGTTGTTGTTGATGTTGATGTTTACTCTGCTTTTATGGCCACCTCCGTCCGTACTTCGTCAAACTCGCCAGTTGTTCGCCACTCGACAACAAACCACTTTCTCCGGTACGGATCCAATGAGGTACGCCGGTTTACGACGTGCGGAGACCTGTTATGCTAATTTATGGGGGATATTTATCAAGCGGGTAGCTACCGTGTGGCCATTCAATTAGGATGCCCACTCGAGAAAAAAACCTGTTGCAGTGTTCGGCAACGCCGAACGTGCCCCCCTTCTCGGCCACTGTTTACGGCGTGCACTGCAATCGCCTCCATTCTGCCGGCACACAATGCCATGGCTGCCATGAAAGCGGAAGTGCTCGACCATTGTGCGCTATTAGTCCTTAATCCAGGTGGTGGCGTTGGGGTAGCAGGGGTGGGGCCGGTTACGGCCAGCGTGATGCACAAGATGGCATCGCCAGCGTTCGTAAATTTTTCATTCACCTGAGTTGCTCGAACCTATTTTCAAACTGGTACCATGTGCGAGTGGATTACTATGAATAGGCTTGTGGAATGTCCCGGGTTGACAAAAGTGCGGGTACAAATAAATAGAACAGAAATATACGAATTGGTAGAAATGAGCAGACGTTATCTGAAATCAAATGGCTGGATCAACAGTAAAAAAAACCTAAGATGCAACCACGGTAGGCTATATACAGAGCATACAGGGTGTAACTCACAACTATCTAGGAATAATAATGATAGTATTGCATGTAATAAATTTCTTCTGTCAAAGGAAAAGAAGATGTGAAGGTTGCATTACCACTCTTACACATTCTCTGTGCATAGCCTATATCGAAATACAGTTGCGTTGAGTTTGATGGAAAGAAATAACATTTTTAGGATAGGTTCAAGCTAGTGTAAAAGTACAAATGTTTCTTCTAAAAATAGGTTCTTGCAAAAGTAGTTTGCGCTCGGGAAGTTATGCAAGAAAGTAAAAAAAAACTTATTATAACAAAACAATTGATACCCTTCGTCAGTAGTGACACAACTCAAATGAGTAAGATTTAGAACTGTTGTGAGCGTGCACATTAATTGAAGAATGACACAATTGCCAGTGCAGATGGATCAAGAAGTTAAATTCATTTTTGATCACATGTAGAAGAATGTATACTGAGCACATATCTCCAAAATCAC
>JAQIXS010003497.1:0-17991 GCA_034700785.1 Rossiulus vilnensis | reverse complement strand
ACTTGTACAGGGACGTGGCCGCCAATTAAAACCAGTTAGCCTGAATAAATGTGTAATAAATATGTAATTAAAGATGTTGTGGCTCTGCCACTAAATGAACGTGAGTGAAGTAGAATGCGACATGTAAAATGTGAAGCACAAAAATGTGCTCAAAATACGGTCTACATAAAATAAGTTGGCTGTATAGCGAGATGCTGTATAACGAAACATGTTTTTGCATGCAAACCTGTATGAATTACATGGGGAAACTCATTAAAAAATACCTAGAAAAACACTACAACGCATGTGTATCGATTTAAATTTGATTTGATTTTCACGCTAATATTCCATTACACATATAGTTTTAAAGAAGCGAAATAAAACTGAAAAGCAAAAATACATTTGAACTAAAATTTGGAATAGTCTGAAGACATTGCTGTCACTGCCCTTGGCTAAACTTAGATCTCAAATGATAAATTTACTTGAACCCAGTAAAAAAATTATCAAATTTGAGTTGCTCATCCCCATGGAACAAGTGTGAAAAAAGAGGGTGACCTAAATGCTTCCATACGTCTCAAAGATCCACATGCCGTATAATGAAACAGACGTAAAGTGAAACAAAACAATAAGGCCGTTATAGCGAGGTATGAGTGTAGGTAATTTTTACCATGCATGTCTGCTGTTGTCTTGGTCTTTTCTATTATAATCTCAATACAAACGTGCAATTTCTTGTATAAACGATGTGTAAACCAGTAGTCAAATAATTATAATTATTGCTATATTCGTGTATAGTTTTGCGAACGAATTTTGGCACCTTCGGTCCTGGTTGCTTTTGCAATTTTGATATTGCATCAGTTTTCCAGATACTGTTACGAGCCTAATGGTTCTGCACATAATTCTCTGCAGCAACCGACCAGTCTCTCACATCGAGTAAGAATTGGCACTAAATTTCGGCATGCGCATGAATTTGTCGTTGTAAGGCGGATAGCTTGGTCTCTTTAGGTGAAAATAAAATATTTGTTGTGAATTCTGCTTCTGACGTACGACTTACAATTTATCGTTGGCAGAAGGAGCCCACTCTGATGCGATGCGTGATTTATGAACCAGGAGGTCCTGAAAACCTGAGCATCGGAACAGTCGTGAAACCCTCGCTACGGCCACACGACGTTTTAATCAAAGTTTTTGCTTCAGCAATTAACAGAGCTGACACTTTGCAGGTAATTTTATCTGATGCTTTAGGAAACTGGTGTCTAAGTTTTAAGTTATGACCTTTGCCATGAAAAAGACAAAATTTAGGTGCGGAATAGGCATTTCTGCAACTGGAATTTCTCATTCATTTTTAGAGGAAGGGTAATTATCCAGCTCCTCCTGGTGAAAGCCCTATTCTTGGCCTGGAAGCTGTTGGGGTCATCGAGCAATGCAGTCCCGAAAGTACGAAGTGGAAGGAGGGCGATCGCGTGATGGCTCTGTTGGGCGGAGGAGGTGAGGGAAGGGAAATTCATGTATTCAATTTTATCACGTTTTTTCCAGGCTAACTACATTTTTATAGGAACATTTTCTTAAAATGCTAGTATTAAAAGGAACGCCGTAAGCGAAAATGTTGAAATGCATAGCCAATGATCCTATTGCATACCACATCATCTCTGTAACGTTCTTTTAATTTAGGTTATGCCGAGTACGTGAACGTACACGAAGACCTCGTCATGCCTGTCCCGAAAGGAATGTCCTTAACGGACGCGGCCGCAATCCCCGAGACGTGGTTAACAGCCTACCAACTGTTGCATTTGGTCGGTGAGTTACTGACGCTGTCGACAGCATTTCGACGCCTTTGTTTTCGTATTTAGCTTGCTAAAGCGGTTCCGTTTCTCGAAGGTAACGTTCATGCCGGCGATAAAGTCCTCGTTCACGCCGCTGGCAGCGGCGTTGGACTTGCGGCCATCCAGTTGGCGAAAATGGCAAAGGCCGATGTTTACGCGACGGCAGGTCAACAATCCAAGTTAGATGCTGCAATTTCGTTCGGAGCGACCAAAGGCTTCAATTACAAAGAAGGACAGTTCGCCGCAGGAGTCCGCGATGCGACTCAAGGTCTGTCAAAATAACATTAACAATATATGATTCCATGGCAATCCCATCGCCGTTTTTATGTATGTGCACTTCGCAATTACGAATACTTTAGTGGCATAAGTTATCAACAGATCAAGTTTCCAACCCATTTAATTATGTTTTTTTATCGCCTTCGATAGGGCATGGAGTCGATCTGATTTTGGATTGCGTAGCCGGCTCGTTCTGGGAGCAGAACAGCGATGCTATTGCCCAGGATGGTCGGTGGGTCCTGTACGGAACTCTGGGGTCGGGAATGGTCGATGGGGCTTTTCTCAGCAAAATTCTCTTCAAGCGGATTCGACTGCAGGGTACGACTCTCCGCACCCGCGACCTCCAGGTAGGTTTTTGCATCCCGAAATCCTCGACCAAGTTTATTTTAGCAAATATGGAGTGAATCATGTGATGAATTTCGAATGTCGATTCTCCAGTACAAAGCCAACCTGGTGAGAGAATTTACGACCAACATCATCCCTCTTTTCGAGAGCGGAAAGCTGAAGCCGGTGATCGACTGCAAGTTCCCGCTGGGTAAAATTGTCGATTCCCATCGTCACATGGAGGCCGACAAAAACATCGGCAAAATAGTGCTTTTGGTTCGGCCGGACGCTGACTAAGTGGACGAAGCACAGGAGCCGTGATGATCGACCCTTTGCCATTGATTCCGGTAACATCGAACGAATAACCCAGTTTTACAAATACTGATCAACATCTCAACACTTACAATAAAATTCCAACTCGGTGCAAGTTTAAAAAATATATTTTGTACTAAAATTATTAAAACGTTGCTTCCAAATAAAATTTATTATCAAGTACAGCTGGATTCTTTCAAAGCTACATTCGCTCAACATCGAAACGAATTGTCTCAATTATCAAGTAGAAGGCCCTACTGCACTTCCGAGATTCAGACGTACGTGCCGAATTGCTTGTCTGAACCAGAGTTGCTTGTGATTTCTTCTCTTTCTCCCTCAATTTTCACTTCGGAAAATCTTCCTACTTGTTTCAATCTCAGAAAAATATTTGCTACTTGCGACTGTGCCTTTTTTTTCACATGCTACAATTAGGCCCATTCTCCTATTCAATATGACCTACTTTAAGTCCACTTTTTTATGTGGCTCATAAATCTGTTATTTCTGCATCTTTCTGAGCATAAGGAAAATGATGTTAAAAAACTATGTTCAAATAAATCTAGACAAAATCTGTGTATATTTCTTACGAAAATAGAAATGTTACGTTTGAAAATAAGATTATTTTCTCCCATATAAATTTTTCATTAAAAGTTAAATTGCAATTCAAAACATGGTTAAAGTGCTATCTTTTTTGTTGTTGTTGTAAAATATTAAAAATTAGTATCCAATTAAATATGCAAATTTACTAGTTTTCTAATCAAACTTTTAAGGTTAAAATTTATAGTTTTACAATACGAAAAAAAAACCTGGCAGTTCAGGCTAATAGAGATAACATGTTACATGACTTGCTCATAAGTATGAAACAAACAAAGGATGTTATGTTAAGTTTTATAAAACTTGCTATTAAATTCACTACTTTTATGTAAATTTGAATTTCTGCCATTGTGAATTTTGAATTCAGCTTACTCTGTGTTAAATATCAGCTGTCGGCTTACACTGTGTGTTAACTATCAGCTGGCGGCTTACACTGTGTTGAGTATCTATCTACTGCACTGCCCTCTATATTGTTGTTACAGCCTGCAGGACTACAGGTATGTCAAACTGTGTTT
Source organism: Rossiulus vilnensis (assembly GCA_034700785.1). Classification (NCBI taxonomy): domain Eukaryota; kingdom Metazoa; phylum Arthropoda; class Diplopoda; order Julida; family Julidae; genus Rossiulus; species Rossiulus vilnensis. Next base: position 14,177 of record JAQIXS010003497.1, on the reverse strand, counting down.
TCGGGAATTATTTGTGAGTTGACGCATATTTAATTATCTCTACATGTTATTATAATGTCGTTCGGCAGGTTGAAGTCATTAAAAACTAGGTGGAAATGTTCTAATAAGGTTACCTGAGGTGATTTCGCGAAATGTCAAAATGGTGTTGATTTGTGCTCCATATGGCGTGAAATCGTCCTAGGTGTTTGTCATCACGCCCTGTTTGTAATTTCTTGTTTACCTGGATCGAAACGCAAAATGGAAGATTTATTATTGATGATTGTTAAAGATGCCTCCAACGCTAAATTTGTCGAAATAAGAACCACCTGTCAAGAGCTCCATGGTAAGTGGACAATGAATTTTTAAGAAAAAAAATTTATTACAGTACGTATACGGTACCGGTATTCATTAGTAAATAATTTACTAATTAATATTCGTAGATTTTCTCGAAGCACAGCAAGGTACCCTTCGAGCACCACCTCATGAATTAAGGTAATTTATTCTGGAACACATATCGATTATTTTGGACGTTTGCCAGTTCGAAGAAATTATAATATTTTTGATATTTAAATACTCCCTATAAATCCAGTTAAAAACTGAGCATGTGTATGGTCAGTTATTTACCAAACGATCGACTAATTAGTGCTTCTAGATTTATGTCGAGGGTACTTATTTATTCTCCTTGTTCTTTAATATTGATGATCTGAATAATTCTTACCAAGTTCTAACAATTTCTTTCATTCTGCTGAATAGGTTATTTTTTCTTAAAAATACAGGGAATTTTTAAGTTGTTAAATTTAATTATAAGAAATGCTTTATTTGTAAAGCAATTTCTGACAATCAATCTAACATAGTTTGACAGTTGAAAATTTTCACTTCGACTATTTGATGGAAAACATTTTCTGGAATAACTGCAGTTTACGAGACTTTCCAAAAACGCATAAAATCACGATTTTAAGGTTTGGGACGTTGATAAACATGACTAGAAAGTCATAAACAAGCGCGAAAACGAGATTGCAATATAAAAAATCAAAAAATAATCACAAAATAACATTAGATAGGGGCTTCTCTGCATGTCTTGCGTTCATTGCGGCTTGTCAACGTACATGTATTTTTCGATTTTTCTGACCTAACCTAACCTAGCCTAACCTGATTAACTGACCTAACCTAACCTAACCTGATTAACTGAACAAACCTGACCTAAACTAAACTAACCTAACCAAATTCCATGAACCTGACAAATGGGGCTTCCGTGCATAGTTATCCTGCGTTGCGGGATGCCGAACATTTTCTGTTTTTGTTATTTTTTTTTCGAACGAGGCCACATACGGCATTCCGGTTTGTTTTCCGCGCTAAAGTATCATGCCTTCTCCTACCATGTCAAAACAGAAACCCCACAGACGCCCCGATCGTATAGAATATTTTCTTTTAACTGCCATGTGATAGTAAAAAGGGATTTTTTATGTGTGCAATTTACTTTAGGGAAAAGTGTGTAAAGGCGTTTAAACTGGCGTTGGATTCTCGAAACTCTAAACTAATTGCTCATGCAGTCAGTGGTTTTCAGGTAGGCATATACTTAAAGAATTCTCCAATGTTTCATTATCAGCACGTTATCAGGATATGGCTGTAATATTCGAATTTTAAATCACAGAAACTTCTACGAGATGACAGATTCCAGTCAAATTTTGAATGTGAGTTAGAGGAGCAATGGCTGCCATGTCAACTTCTGTCAGCAATTGGCTTTATCAAATCTCACCCAGAGGACACTCAGGTTGATCTGCTGAAGATTTTATTGAACATGGCCTGCTCAACCTGGTGGAGCATGAATGAAGCAGTAATATTGCGCATTTTGCGTGCCTGTCAAGAGGCTTACATGAATAGCAGTCCAGCTGTCAAAATAGCTGCCCAGGCAACAGCAAGTCAGACAATTTGGGCTTTTTGCAACCACCTGCAAAATGAAGATAAAATTATTCAGGTAGGCTTGAATTAATGGCTGTCAAGTGAAGCTAGTAAACAAGTATCATTCATTGCTGCAATTGATGATCATGCATCATTCAAGGTGTAATAGTATTGTCATTTTTCGTCTCCATGCAAGTTTACTCTTCTCTTTTGATAGGTATTTTGTTAAAAACAAATTCTTTAGAAGTGTAGATACATGTTATTTTTTTATTTATCCCACCTTACCTGCATATCCCTAAAATTTCATACTAATTTATCTATGCTTTACAATACCCTTCTGCCTAAACATTGAAATTCAGTTGGAACTGTTTCTTTGTAATGTGACAATGCAACTTTCAATTCATTTTGTGGTGTTGAGTGGTACGTCATGCCATGTTAGGTACATGTACTATTAGTTGATTTCTTCTACTAACAATCTGGTTTTTCAGAGCAATCCATATCTGCATGCTGCACAAAAACCTGATGAAGGTTGGTGATTTTCACTATTCCCTCCTAAGTCTATACTAATCGCCTTTTACTAATTAAACTAACCTTCGATACTAATACTGAGATATTTCTATTAACCTGCGACTAACTACTTGCTCAGATTTGCCTGCAACTGAATCTGCTTTTAATAACCTTGTTCCCATCCTCCAGTATTTGTGTAGAAAATTACAGCAAAAACCAAGGTAAACCTATTGGTTGAATCACCAGTGCATACAAATTTGACTTAAAATTCACGTTGTAATATTCTTCTTGAATTCTATTTTTAGAAATAATAATTTAAAAGAACGTGTTATACCATTTTATTTGGATACTCTACTGAGTTTAGTTTCTGTTCTTCCTGGCAAACCTACTGCTTTGAAATCTTATCTGATGCAAGATTATTTATGGTAATTATGGTTCGAATTACAGTCCCAAAATAAGTTGGCATACATGTATATTGATCGCATGCATGTTTTGTTTCTCATGCTGTGCTTACAAAAGGAAGGAGTTTTGCCCCACCTTGCTCTCGTTGCTCGGCTCTCCAAAAGCAGACACTGTGATAACAACGTCAGCACAAAAACAGAATGCAGTTAATGCTGATGTCCATGCAGATGGGGCTTTGCGTCGTTCCAAAGTATTCGCGGCGAGCCCAGTACTAACTAGCAGTGAAGCAAAAACTGTTTATAAGTGAGTTTTTCGTTCATGTGGAATGCAGTTAATATTTAGGCTATTAATTCTTCAACTGTGGATGTTTTTCGTTTTGCAGCATTGCTATTGAATTGGTCAGGCTTGCTGGTCCATTCAGGGCTCTACGTCCTATGTTGGAATCTGTATTTCACCGAATTTTACTCTATACTTCACCGGCACACAGGCTAGAGGCATTAAAGGCTACCAAAGATGTGAGTATTTAATGGTTTTTTTATGCTGTACAAAGATTATTGCAATTAGCTACAGATACTGTTAAAATGTTGATGAATTCAAAGCATTATGACAAGAAAAAGGGTTTATTAAATTACCTGAAAGCTATCCTTTATTTTTGCATGCAATTGAAATAATGTAAGCAAATTATAGTTTTTTTTGTTAAGAAAAATAGTTTTATAGCAGCTTAAAATATCTATTGAATGATATTGATTAGCAATATCAAAAAAAATGATTTATTGAATGCATTAGAAGTACCTTACGTTTTTATCTGTTATTTTAGATTTTGAAAAAGCCAGAGCGACTACTTTGTTTTGGTGGACTACCACTTGTTGAAGATGAAAAAGCCCCTTGCTCAACTGATTTAGGACTTATAAAATTGTAAGAATTCTTGCATAAATAAGGGCTCACTAATACGAAATACACTAGTACATAGTTGATATTCATTGTAAATATGGGCAGCGATGATATTTCGCTTGATAGCAATGATGACGATTTCTCTCATTCTCAAATAAATCTCCGCGTTCATTATTTTACTCTCTGAAAATGCAGGGCAATTGATGCTTTTGTGGAGTGTTCCCATTGCAACGATAAAGCTGTGTGTTACCAAAGCGTGGATTGCGTCGTTGCTCTTCTGGATTCGCTGGAACGCATTTGCGAGGGACAGGGTCTTTCGCCGGAGCAAATTAATCAAATCAACGACCTTTACAAAAGCTTGGAAAGCTCAGATTACACCGGTAATCAAAATCGGTCATTTAGATTAACTCTCACAAACGATAGTTCGGTTAATCGAATATTTGTTTAGGACCTATGACTTACCAGTCTTGGGAGAAACTGAGAAAACTGACCGAAATAAAGAAGTCAACCAGCCCCGATCAGTCGGAAACTGATGAGGAATATACCGAAGAAATCTCTAAGGATGCTCTACCTGGCTGTGATGATGAAAATGATGAAATTAACGACGCAAATAATGAAAAAGAAAAATCAGTTGGTAGTGACCCCCAACGCAAGGAATCCATTGGTAGTTACACTGCTGCTGAGGGAGAAGATGAATCTCTGAAATTGACCAATTATTCAAATGGAAGAAGAGATAATGACATCCCATCTGGGTACGAGACTGATTCCTCCGGAAGCACTGAAGGTCCGGAAGAAGGTTTCGATGAGATTGAAGAAATGGATAATGTAAGAAACATCGGTCACTTTCATATAAATAACACTCGCAAACATTTAACCTGCCCAAAAACTTATTATGCAACAAGTTACCCAAATGTTTTAATGGCTTATTGCACTTCATGTGCTGTGTTGGCCACTGTATTTAACAGGAACTTGTTGACGAAACTGAAGATCAGGCTGCTCGTCGGCAAAGAATCCCTAAAACGTTGTTAGGATTACAAGACGGGGAAGCTGAGCTAGAAAGAGTGGCGCAATTGTATGAAACACGGGATCTTTATGCCCAACAAGAAAGAAGCAATGCGAAACATTTCGTTTCCATTCTGAAGAACTTACTTCCAAAACTGTTACGGATTAAAAGCTCGATTGAGGCGGATGAAGCTCTTCAACAATTCGCTTCTAAGTACTGTGAAGGTGCGACTAAAAGTAAAACGATTTTTCTAAATGTTGGCTTAATTTGATTTGTTACTGCATTATTATAATTTTATTTATTTTTCAGAAGTGACATCATGCCAGAATGCAAAAGGAAATAAAATTAGTGAGGCCGCTTTGCACAACATTATCGTCAATGCTGATGGTGTTTATTTGGCCATCTATTCATCTTTGTCACTAAACCTAAAACTTGTGCAGACCAATTACTATCAAGAATCTTCAAAGGAGCTCCCCCTAACTGAGGTATCAAGCAACAATTTTATTTAATGCTTGAGTCTGGGCAATTCCTGGTGAAAGTTTTGTTTTGGACACATTTCTCATTTATATTTCATTATTTTAAATTAATATTTGAGGTCACAATATTACATTTTCTTAGTTATAGAGGGAAAATATTTTAGGAGGTTAAACAACGTTTGCATTAATTTTTCAGGAACAGTTCATTGAAAACGTACATGGAAGTGGTGTGTTGGTCTACCTCTCTGCAACCTGGCTGGCAGAATTGTACCAACAAATTTTAGTTGAGGACCTTTTAACGCTGTCTGGTTATGATATAAATTCTCACGAAAACTTTGCACTGATCAACCTTCTAACTGGTAAGCCTGGATTTTTTTTACTATTTGAACTTTTTACTGCTTCTTGGTACATTTTGAAAATGGTATTCTTACTCGCTGCGTTATATCGATTCCATTAGATCTCGAAGGATTGGACAGTGACCAACAGGGATCTTATTTATTGTCCGATTATTTTCGATTGGAGAAAACGGTAATGAACGATAACAGTGGGCCAGATGTGCAGGCAGGTAAGGTGAAGGATATTTAGTTGAAAATATAGGCCGTGGAAAAGAAATTATAAATGTGAATTGATGTTTAGGGAGAAAATTCGCCCGTCGCATTTTAACTGGATGCTGGGATGGAATCCTCGAAGTTCTGTCCGTTTTGTTGAATGGCAAGAATGCCATCGGTCTTTCAAATGCCCTTGGGTTGATGTTAGGGACTGAAGGGGCCAAGGAGGAGCACAGGAGGGCCCGTGATGCAGTAGCCAACTGTTTGGACGGGTTACAGAAAGCTGCACGTCTTAGCAACATTTTAAGTGAGGCTCAGGCGTGAATATTACGTGAGAATTGATAAAACGTTGGTAAAAGAATCGAATGAGTTATGGCAGTATTTTTTTGCAGATGTGCATTCTCGATGCGAAGCTGTGTTTGCACTTTTGGCAGCAGTTTCGTGTCCTGTGGCTGAGCAACCTGACGGTACGCAGAGTCGCCGGAAAAGACTCAAGTCCACAGTTATGGCTCTAAAAAGTCGTCCAGTGAAGCTACATGCGTCTCACATTTTGAGCATGGACGTCATTCTCTCACGTGGATTAGAACTTGGGAGTTACAGTCCGAATTGTTGGAAACACGTGTTCAGGTAGAAATTGTTATGTTCATAGCGCCATATGGCAACTTTTTTTGCAATTCCTAAAGTAAGGCGCTAAAAAGCGTTCCTTTCTGTTGCCTAAATTCTGCCCTTCATTTTAATCCAGGTGCTGCATATATCTGGCCGAACTAGAGCATTCCTTTTTTAGCAAAGGTCTTTTATTGAGCGCAACTCCGAAACGCTCCACGAGCAAAGAGAACGATCTCGGCTCCAAGTCACATCAGCCGGAAAATTTAAGGCAAGCTTTATAACTAGATATAAAATAGAGAGTTGAATTTTCATGGATTGTACGATTTTTATGATCCCAGTTTAATTTTTTCAATTATGTGAATACTGCAGCGAGGAATGTGTTCAGTTCCCAGCATCTTCGCTGCATCCCGCATGCATAACCGTGATCAACATTCCTGAACTTGTTAAGGAAAATGTGAACAACCTGAGCACGGGTGGCATTCTCTCGTCGGAGCAAAGTCTCCTAGCGCTGTGTGCTCTGTCACAGTTAGCAGACAGGTATTACGGTTAAATTTTGCGTATTTTATATGGGAGATAAGATATTGTAGGCTATCTTTTAGTTTGCTCCTAACATTGCTTTCAGATTATTTGATGATGCCGCCTACAAACTCAACAGAAAAGCTCTTCTCGACTTCTTAAACGAGCTCTGCTTTGCCAGTCAAGCAACCCTTTTTTCTGCTCCTGCAAAACAAACCGGCTCGAACTCGACAAAAACCTGCCCCACCATTTGTCACAGCAACGTGTCTTTGTTACATCGAACAGCGGATGTCATGCTCAAATGTATTAGGAGTGGTCGGCCTTTAATTCATGTGATGCAGGCTTGGAGCATCGTTGGATTGCATTTAATGGAGGTAAAAAATTTAAGTTCACGATTGTTACCTTGGCTTACTGCATTGTCTTTCTTTAAATAGGTTTCGTACGTTTTCCACTTTGAGTTTTTTCACAATACTGTTAAAACTGGTGGTTTCGTAACCCTTTTATTTCATGATTACAGGCAGCTTGCCACAAAGACCAGGATGTTGCTAAAAGAGCCGTCACTAGCATTCACGATATCGTTAATGCACTGCTCGCCAGTCAGTCAGAACTACCCTACTTTCATTTTAACGAGGCGTTGTTTAAGCCCTTTGAAAATCTTCTCTGTTTGGAGCTGTGTGATAATGACATCCAAGATCAGGTGGGTAATCTATATGTGATTATTTTTGTATTGCAAGAGAGAGCATCATTTAAAGACACCTTAGTGAAATCGATTTAAATCATATGTTTTGACTTTGGGGTAATTTGTAGAAACTTGTTTGATGTTTTAATAACTAATCTCATTGTCATGATTCGCATAGATTATCAGCTCAATTTGTGAATTTGTGGAAGGCTGCACGACCGAAATTCGTTCTGGGTGGCGTCCATTATTTGGCGCTTTACGCACCGTCCGTCCAATAGTAAATTCTCATCCAGTTCATGATGCCGCGAATCAAGAAGTCAGTTTGAATTCGAATCATGTCAGAGTTGCTTTGGATGTCTTTGAGGCTTTTTTGAACACGGAAAATGTCCTGGTATTTGCCAATGCCGCAGTTGACTGCATTCTATGCTTATTAAAACATATAAAAGGTATTTATTTTGTTATTTTGTATTATCAGAACAAGTTCGAGTGCAGTTCTTGCAGTAATTATCGATCTCATTGGCAGGTGAATTCGGTGATAGTTTGGAACCCAGCGTTTCAACATCAGCTCAACCAGATTTCTGCTTGGCATCTCTGAAGTATTTGCACAAGTGTTGCAGTATTTTAGCTTCTATGCAGAAAATGCCATCGTGTCCCATTTTCCACGCTTCAAACAGGTAGCATATATATCTTGGTAGAATAGGCACTATCTAAGAAGACAGCGTTTGTCATTCCTTGTGTACTTTGATGACAGATTTTACTTTTAATTCACAGAATCCAGTTTCCTTCCCTACAGTTTATAGATCCAGATATTCCTGGCATGACCTTTGTGCAATTTGATGAAGATGAAAACCTGCAACCCATCGAAAAGTCCACTTTCAGGGTTGTCGAACACCTCGAACCTCCATCCAGCTTTAGCAAACCATTTGCTTTGGATTCGTTTCAAGAAAACTTGATGACCTTAGAAAACCTAGAATCTCCATCTGGAATTCTTCATGTCTGGTGTTTAATACTGGAAGGATTGATGGGAGCAGTAGTGAGTTCCCAAAAAGCCCAGTCTTGCACAATGGAGACGTTATTCGATTTGTTGCAAAAGATCTATGAATTGCCAGGCTAGTTGAGCTGTTCTTTATTTGATTTTGGGTTTACGGGAATGCATAACGTTCTGATGATTTTGTTTTAATTATATTGCTTAGGCTTCGAGTTTGGCTTGTACATCATAAACCACTTAGTTCTTCCCTCTGTCCAATCGTGGTTACGACGAACGTCGAGAATATATCGCGGGTGGGATAATTTCGCCTCGCAATTTAAACAGTGCTGTGGCCAAGTAACTGATCTCGTAGTCGATTACATTGTGAAGTTAGCCGGTAAGTATCTTTAACATGCTTGTTTTGACCAAGGTTTGACCACCTATAGCTAAACCCAGCTTTTGAAGTTGTGTTGGTTCTTGGTTGATTGTCATTTTTTTATTGTATTTAGAAAGTGATTTATTAGTTTCTGCTCATGGAGTGAGGCTAATGCTATATCAGCTTCTTCAATTATTGATCGAATGTGTGGCTCAATCAACTGAGAGTATTTCTCGTCTTGGATGTTCATGCATCAGGTTTGTGTCATTGTAACTTCTAGGTTTTTTTTAAAGTACTTTTTGTTTTGCAATTGTTTAAAACTTTATTCTCTGCTTTACAGACACATCATCGTTACCAGTGGTCCATTTTTGGTAGGCGATCTGTGGGATGTTCTGTGCCAGGCATTGCAAAGCGCTTGTCACGTTAGCCTTTTCAGCGTAAATCAGTTGATGGTTGCATTTCGGGCCAATTCCGACAACTTTTACGGAGATATCGGGCAAGTTAAGGTTGCCGCAAAATCGGATTGTTCGCCAGAGGAAAACGAACGGTTAAAGCAGCTTGCCCAACAGGTCATTAGATTCACAAAATGTAGCATTCGTTTTGTGGCTGGTATTTTTAACAAAACATGATTTCATGACTGAAAATTGAATTTTTTTTAAAGGTTTTTCTCCTAGACAACCAACGGTCTGTGCCAAACGGCATGTTTTTGGATGATCCAATCGATGATGACCGCTCCTACATTTTTCTATTATATCCCCCCGGAGCCGAACTGAGTCTGAATCCAGAAGTCTTCGTTGTGAAGTACGTTCGAGTAAAAATGATACATCAAAATGGTAACAGTAACGCTCTAAATGTTTTGGACAAAAGAATAAATGAACAAATGGAAAGAAATTATCAAGACTATTAATAAAGCACCTCAAGGAGATATATATTCAGATAAAGAAAAGTCACCAAAAATGAGACACATTTCAGTATATAAGTTGTGTTCGAAGATTTAAGTCATCTAAAGCGATTTCTTTACTTTCCAGGGTTCCATTCCGAAGTCTGGTGGTTGGTCTTCTAGCCCACCAGATTCTGTTACAAACAATAGGTGCAATTTTGCTTCAAGGCTTACCTCACATTGTGCCAAGTTTGGCCAACATTTTGCTTCAAAGCCCAACTCCCACTCTTCCTTCTCTAACAAGACATCCGTTGGAAACAGACGCGGATCGGTCCAAACATGATAGCCTACAAATTCCACTTCCAGGTACTGACTTCACTGTTTTGCCTAGGATGGATATATTCTGCATTTTTTCTCCATGGCTGTTAAAACGTTATTAATCTTTTTACTTAGGCATGATGCAATACCTTACCCGTAAACAGTTGTTCACGCTCTTGAATTGCTTGGAAGATTCGTACAGAACAGCCTGTAAATTTGACATGCGACCCGGATTAAAGTTTCTAGTGCAGAAAGTGGCCCGAGCAAACGCAGCCGCAAATCTCTACAAGCAAACCGGAGCTAGCTGGACGATCCGTTCGATTGTCCTTCTAGAGCTGTGTCTTCATTATCAACAGTTCTCGGACAATGTCAAAGCTACAGAATCTCTGAAGGAGGAGGCCAGATTTTTCGCCGCTAAAATGAAGGACACGTTTTCGGATATGTGCAACCTGTACGCAGAGCTTTTCGTGAAAAGGGAATCCGATTGCTTCGATAGGCTACAAGATCAACCCATATTCTTCCTAGTCGCGCAAACAGATGATTACATGGAAACGAGGCACAAGAACGAGGAGAAGACAAGTCCGACGGTGATCATGACCTTAGCCAAAGAGGAGGAAGTCAAGCCGATACCCGAGGAACAAGCCATCGAAGAAGTCCAGAAATTGGAGGCGACCGACGAGAGTCCAGAGTCTGCGCACGATGTTTTGGCCGAATTGGGGAACGAAGACTTTGAGGAGAAAGAGGATGACGACACCCAGATCTACAGTGTTGCCACTCAGAAGGACATTGACTGCGTGGTGGAGGAATTCAAAAAACGCAAGCAACAGCATGCAATGCCGACCATGAAAAGAGAAAAAAGGAAAAATCCCTTCAACGTGGACCGGATGAGACAGCACAGAACAGAGACGCAAGAAACAAAACTGCCTTCAGTCTTGAAGGTATGTGATTTAGCGCAATCAGATCAAACAATCATGTATTTCTCAATGCAACGGCTGATCACCTTGTGTACCTAAACGGCACTTAATCAAAATAAGTAATTTTCTGTTTTCATTTTCAGGATCACGAAGCCCACGTCAAAGTGCGCACAGAAATGCTGCTTTCGGTGTTTGATTTCTTCTGCCAATTGGATGATTCTCAATTCAAGAGACTTTTGCCAACCGTTTTCCCTTTCGTTCGCACACTCGTTGCTCACGGCAATGATTCTACGCTCCGCCAGACCCTAGCGGAGTTTCTGGATAGACTCGCTACGTTGTATTCCTTCGGAACAGAGTCCAACTGAGACGTTTTTTATTCCAGGTAAATTTACAACCAAGGTAACAGCGTTTTCTTTATTTATTTCGCCCATTTAAGGTATCGACATAGGTAGGGTTCACAAAATTGTGTACGACACGAATGGTAATACCTTAATGAAATTCTGCTGTCAAGATGCAAAATTCGTAAGGACGGTGGCTCGATTGGCTTGTTTTATTATAAGATCTCTCGATCGATGAATAGTTAAATTTACATGTATGTTTTTCGAAATGGTATGGGATAACACTGTTATTTTTGCAAATTATTGGTGCTGGATTAGTATTTGCTCCTTCGTGCATAATTGTATACCGAATCTCTACATAACCCTTGTCAAAGTGTTTTGCTTTGCAATTTATTTCGATGCAGTACCCCGGTTATTGCCTCCTGTTATTCAACTGTGAATTTATGCATTGCCACCATTAAAAAATATTTTTATTTCATTTGGAAGTTAGAAAAGTGTTGTTTCAAGGCATCCCCTCCAAGTTCCAACCCATAGAAAATAATGGAATTGCAAAATTCAAAAATATTTCGAAGAATGCAAGTTTCAGTTTCCCCCAGCCTAAAATGAGAATTTGTACAAGGCCTTCAATGTGAAATGTCTTCCAGTTGTGCATTCCTGCGCGTTTTTGTGGCCGGTAACCCCAGAAGATGCCAAATATCCACGTTAGAAACAGAACTTGGAAGATAAACATGATAATTAAGGTAATAACCAATGTGATCTTTATGCATTTACTGACTACATTCAATTAGCCCTAATGGCGGCTGTCATTTTCTTGGGTGCTTTAGTTTTAAGTTGAAATAGAAATGTTTAAGCTTACCTTCGTTTTTAATGCCCTCAAAGCTGTTCATGTTGGATAACTTGCATAACTGCTTTAAATTCCTGCCAAAGCGGGTGATGGAAGTAATTTGGCTTTTAGTGCATTCCAACCCTACATCGCGTTTTTAATTTACAAAAAGTTCCAAAAAGGCTTAATACTGTTCCAACGGAAAATTATTTTAATTCTATTCTTGAGAAGTAGAATTCGACATTCCTTTAGTTTCATTCGAAATTGAATGAATATGGAAATTCGTAAGCATTCTTTTCTTTGGTACATGTATTTCATGGAAATATTGACATTTTAAATAATGTAGATGCACTAATTTTATGCACAGAATGATCAGGTTGATTGACATTCGCGATATACTAAATGGAATATATACACATTTGGCGAGAGTTATTTTACATTTTTTCATTTATTTATTTATATAATATACATGTAGGCCGTCATGGCCAATGAATAGAGGCAACAGCACTTTGAGGCAGAAATTAATTTCATATCAAAGAAATGAAAATTGTGAATAGAATAGACATTTTATCATTTTATGGATAACATCTGATGAAAGCAACGTGTTACAAAAGTACTTATGGAAGAGACCTTAGAATTTGAATTTAAAAAAAGGTGGTGAGCATGTCATAAAACTGCCCAGTGATTGAGCATTCATTTCTGCTTGACCCTTGTCGAGTTAAAAGGCATTAACTGAAATCAACATAATCGACCGTTTTTTTTATAAAAGAAAAACTTCGATTTAGCAAATCGAAATAGCTTCTACCTGCCTTTGGAGAAGTCCTTAAAAATGGGCCTTATTTTTTTATTAATAATTTCTGCCTAATTAACGTGCAGGTTCAATTATACGATGTAATCACATTGGTTTTAAGGCCTTTTTACGACGATATAGTTTTATCTTTTGGCTTTCATTATCTCTAATACTGTGTGGGACCTTTAAATAACTTTTATAATTTACTTCTATACATACTCGGTGTCCAGACCGGACACCGGCTGCTATACTGATATTTGAAATGATATACTTATACAATTCTTAGATGATCTCATGCTTTTGTCACTTGTTTTGTACTCCAGTTTTCCCACCTGGGGGATTTGTGATTCGGCCATGTTAAAACGGTGAAAATTGAAAAGCATTTTTGTTAAAAATTCCGCTATAGGTCAGCTTTGCGAGCAACACATGAATGTTAGGAAAACAACGTTAGATAATTTGGTCCTTTGAATGTTGTTTACAATTTTTTTTATGAAATCTGTGCTTTTTGAAGTTTTCAACATCAATTTTCAGTCTTCTCAGTGTGGACATTTGAACAACATTGATATTTTACCCTGGAGACAATGGATTTGGAAGTTATGTCCAGCACAAACTCAGATTTTACTCTGGACTACAGATGGCACTGTAAAAGCTTTCTGTGCGACTAGCAGCGCCATCTGGCGAAAGTCTGGCTGACCAGTGGCGCCACCTGCGTGTTGCCAATAGCTTTGATGGTAAAATTTGATGCAAATGAGCGATTTTAGGTTTGCAAATTCCGAAACAAAAATTGTATTGTAGACTAATTAAAAAACATTTTTTCCTGAAAAATATGCAGGCAGGATTCAGGATGTTTATTTTAATGGTCTGAGCAATAGGAAGGTTCACACCGAAATTAAATTCTTAACTTCCCTGACTTTGTCACGTTTTTTTGGAAAAAATGCCCTGACTTTTATATTTTAAAAAAGTTTACAGAACGAAATAGAAACAACATTTCTCACTTAATGATATCTTTATTTGTTATCTTAGAAGCTTAAAGTGTGCTATGTAAAATAGGGGAATTCTGTAAAAATGCATAATTGTGACAAGATACGCCCGTTTTTGAGCAATATCAGAAACAATTAATTGAGATTATGGAAATTTTAGGCAGGCATTTTATTTGATGAAAATTTCCTTGACTTTTGCACGAAAATTTTAAGTTTTCCTGAAATAGGTAACAGTTTGGTGACGCCACTAATCATAATACATCTTCAAAAGTAACCCCCCTCCCC
>JAQIXS010003496.1:0-17995 GCA_034700785.1 Rossiulus vilnensis | reverse complement strand
AACAGTTCGATGTTAACCGAATTTTCTCCACGTATTAGTATGCAAATTTCGATTTGAAATTCAAAAGTTAATTCGAGGGGCAATCGCATCGTTCGTGCCTTGACTGCTGATCGGGTTAAATGACGTCATTTGCTAAGGAAGATAAGTTTTGAGCTTATACTGGACTCAGCCAATGTAATGATCTGGTGCTTGGAGTGGTGGGTCGATGACCCCTCACCCATTGGGATTCTGGAGCCTGGATGTCAGAAGGGCATTCATTCAGACGTGACATGATTTTTTACATCCGAAATATTATTTCGAGATGGGGGAATCCTCATGAATTTATTTTTGGAACTTCCTTCGAGAAATGTCACTGCACCCACACATGCCTCAGATTTGCGAAATATTTGATGAGAAAACTGCTACGAAATTCCCTTTTCAAGGAAACAAACAATGTCAGTTCAAATTTCTCCTTTCATGCAGGTTTTACTTTGCATCTCGAAGATGCACTAGCTATTTCTGCAACAATTTCCTTACGATAATTAAAAAAGAAACTTTGAGATTAATAGGAATAGAGTTTAATCAAAAATAATAGCACGATGATAAAGGTAGGCCTAATTTCGATTTTTTTTATCATAAAAAAATTTGGCGCAACATTGCAGTGAACATGTACGCGTTACAATCTTACACGTTATGTTTACAGGTCATTAAAGTCCTTGAAAAAGGCATTTTATTATTTATTGTCTGACTTAAAAATCAAAGAGCACTATCTTGAATTGGTAGTAAACAGATGATAGTCAAATATTAAAGAAATTTAAATTCAGTGTTTTAACCAAACCTCATGGAAAATTTTCACCAAAATAGTTAGCAATAACTCAACACGAACCCGTTAACTTGGTTACGTTATTGCCAACTAGTTTGGTGAAAAATTTACATACGTTTTGGTTAAAACGCTGTATTTAAATATGTTTAATATTCAGTTGGTTAATATTTTTAATCAAATCACTGGATGAAAATTCGGTTAATATGAAGATATGAATTGTTTAGTACTAATTAGAGATAGCGCTCTTTGATTTTAACCATAATTTAAAACATGTTAAACATCTATTTCCTAAACAAAGAATTGAGTTTAAGTCCTTGAAAATACATGGAAAGTGATCATGAACTAGCTTTGATATTTTGGAATGGGTTTGCTTTGGCCTAACTTGACATTTATTCAGAACTCTTTGATTGCTCATACCTTAAATCTTTGATAAATTGGCCGTCGGTTTCAAACTTAGACTTACAAAAAAAATGTTTTTGTTGCAAAAATTCTTCAACTAACAGTGTTACTACACCCTTAAATCAGTCATTAACCAGTCCGTAAAATTCCTGTGAAAAGTCCTGTGAACACCTTGCCACGGTGCCCTTATCCCTGATCACCTGGTTCCTTAGATCGAACTTAGTTTGTTGTATTCACAGAAGATATTTTTATTTTTCCCTCCAAATACATTGCTGTTTCAGATGATACCCTTGCCTCCAGCACTCCCGCATGTTTGGTTCCAATCTCTCTTTTGCTGCTTCGACCTTCTGGGGGCATCCCACCAGAGCTCTTCAGGGCCTGGTGTATTTTGGTGCAGCTAACAAAGGGATACTGACAAATCCTTTTTCTTCTTGCAGAAAGGCGAACCTGCTTGCCGTGAACGCCGACGGCAACATGCCGTACGACATCTGCGAAGAGGATTCCACGCTGGATTACATCGAATCTGAAATGTCCAAAAGAGGTTGGTATCACTAATGCATTGGTGAGCCCTGCTTCCAGGCTCCAGGAATCGGTGTTTTCTGTTGTGAAAGTTGTGTTAAATTTCCAATCTCCTGCAGGTGTTACTCAAGAGCTCATCGACAACACGAGGTCTGCCACCGAGAACCAGATGCTGGATGATGTAAAGTGGCTGACCAAATCCAACGCTGATCTGGAGTACAGGAACGAGAACGGAGCCACTCCGGTAAATAGTTTATCCAACTTAGATATTGCCATAGTCAAGACACGATACTCATCCATTTCTCTATCTGTAGAAATTTAATGTCCATTTTCAAATTATTTAGCATTACTTGCATTGCGGATTTTTTAACAGTTAGGGAAATTAGTCGGAAAAACTTAAGGAAGTTGAACCGCATTTTTACTATCTAGAATTTAGCTCCATTGCTTGATTTTTAACGATTTTTGAACTTTGACAAGCAATCAGACAGTTTCGATTTGTGCAATATACCAAAATTGTTTGACGTTTGGCAAAAATAAAAACTTTAAACAATGTTTTATTGGCAGCTCTGGGAGTTGGTGCTTGCTTCTTGCGTCTGAGATCCCCGTTGCCTAGCAATATGTCTTCAGATCTAATTAAATTCTTAATTGATGCACTCGTTCCAGCTCCACATCGCCGCGGCGAATGGCTATTTCTCGGTCGTGGAATTTCTGTTGGATCAGAATGTTGCAACCGACGTGGTCGACGACGACATGTGGCAGCCGATCCACGCGGCTGCCTGCTGGGGCCACGTAAGCGAGCAATCCGGACAACACTGCCATCCAATTACACGCGTATAACGAATTGAAGATTGATTTTTGGTTTTGCCCTCCCGCAGCTCGAAGTCTTGGAGCTGCTCGTGATGAACGGGGCCAGTCTGGATGCCAAGACGAAAAATGGAGAAACTCCTTTCGGTGAGACTGATTCACGTTTTTGTATTCCAATTTCATCCCCACTCCAGCAGTTTCCAGAATTTTTCTTTCCTCCCACGCAGACATCTGCGAAGATATAGAAATGAAGGATCGCATGCTGCAGCTGAAGAACGAGCGGGAAATGATGCAGAATCAAACGCAACCTCACCGACTGAGGAGGTCACAAAGCTCGAACACGAGAAGGTGATTTAAACACATTTGGTGAAATTCGATTGCCCCAGTGGATGAAGAAGAACGAAATTTGGGATATAACAGTATTGCTTTGAATGTTCACGCTGTCAGCAATTATCTGGCCATCTCATTTATCAGATTTATCCATAAAGCTTGTTTATCGGCCAGTGTGTTTAAGGATTGTTTCCATCTTGCAGCCAATCGGTTAGGAGAACGAGCATTCGGGACAAGGTCCACATGACCCGTCAGGAGGCGATGGAGGAGGCCAAGATTCGGCTGGTCCACCAGGGCATGAGTTCCGACACGGAAAAATCCCAGGTATGGGCCTAACACATCTCTTGCTTCTCGTGTGAAATTACCGGAATAATTAATTGCTCAACGATTAAACAATATTAAAATGAAACACTTTTTAAAGAAAGTGTTTAAAAAGGAATGACAATAAATTTTATGTGAACTCTTTAATAACTGGAAAGGGTTAGGGAGAAATATTTACTCCGTAAATTGGCCCCCTTGGAGGGATCTTTCGAAAAATTCCCTTATAAGTGGGTGGTTTTGGCCCTCCAGGTACATTCGTGGAAAAAGTGTGTTATGCTTGTAAAAGATTGAAATGCCGACGCTTTCTCGCTCCAGCTCGAAGTGGACAAGCACAACCGAGAAAACTCCGAAAAGGCTTTCGGCAAACCGAGCCACCTTAACGAGGCCATCAACCCGCGGCCGCAGCTGGTGGTGGCTCCCTTTCAGAAGTCCACAGACACCGTGGACAAGCCGGACACTCCTTCGGGCAGCCAGAATGGAGAGCAAGTGTACATAATCCAGAGCAAGAACGAAGAGGATTCTGCTCCAAACAACGTTAGGCGGCAGAAGGACCTTGCGGCGGAGAAGAACGGCAGCAGCCGGACTTTGGCCATCGAGCTGCCGGACCTCTCCGGCCTGGGGCTGACCAACGGCAAGGCCAGTACTCTGGCGGACGTGAAGCGGCTGAGGAGGATGGAGAAGGTGACCATGGGGCCAGAGACTCCACCGGCCCACGGGCCCAAGATGAACGGCTACGGCCTCGACTCCAACCACACCGACTTGAACACCCCTCCTTCGCCATCCATCCCCATAAAATTCATCGGTCCTACTGCCGATGACGTTGGGGCGAAGAAGAAGCAAGGATGCTGCATAGTTTTATGAGCAGAAGCATGTTACAGAACCATTCCGCCAGGGGGCAGGGGCTGGAGGACGAAGTACTGCTGATGGAATGGCCTCAAGGTGGTGCTGGCAATAAGGTGATTTCTCACTCAAGAAATTGAGCTGTGAAGTTGCTGGACTAGGCCTACAGGAACACTACAGGTACTCGACTACAAGATTTTACACACAAGAAATACAAGATCATTCCAACTATGGCCTAGAATTTCTGAGAGAGTACCATTAGTCTTGCATTTCTGCAAATCGGTGCCATTGAGCAGGCTCCTTCACTTTCTTCAGAAGGTTTCCCTGTTTCCAAACGTTTCTAAAAACTGGTCTTTGATCTTCTACCGTCAATGCGGTCAAGAAAGGATTTAGAGATTTCGACTAGACGTTGACGGAGAATTCGAGATAAAATTTTGTCCATTGTCGTTTAGGATTTTTTCCTCCATTTCTAAGGTGCCATCCCCGTAAAACTCGAAGCTTATAGTGAAATTTGATACATTTATCATTGAGAGAGTTGTGAACTCTGTAGGAATTTAGGCGATCATATCAGTTCAGCTTTAATCAGTCTCGTAAATATCACATTATTCCGGGTATCGGGGATGAAATCCACGATTGAAACATCAGAATTCATAAGCTTTGTGTGGTTTCCACATGAAATTTTAAATTGATTAGTCTGACATATCCATTTTCTGTATGAATGTTTACATACAATGTGTTCAAAGACCGAAGCAGACTTACCCGTGTCCGTAAGTGCATAGAACCTATCTCTGAAATTTGAAATATTAATCAAATATGGATTCTTTGGATCTGTGGCTGGTACATAATCCCTAAAATATACAAGTTTTGACCCTTTAACTGATGTTCTGAAATCGATGTCAAGTCCTCGAAGTCTTCCGGTGTCCTGTCCGAGCAGTGTACGTCTGTGCGATGTGCGATGGCAGTGTGACCTCACGTACTCGACATCGATCGAACAGAGTCGCGTAAAGGACCCTGGCACCTTGCAGAAGTGCCCTTTCATATCAGAAGTTTGGACCTCAGATTTTCCAGCTAGGGCCGCAGTGCCACCTGATACATGACCCGACACCGCCAGCCCTGCATCCCCTCCGGAGTCCCGTTTCCGCCAACGAAACTCTTGTGCCAGAAGACTTGTCGTATACGTTCCAAGACGAAATCGGACAGCGAACGTTTAACCTTTGACTTTTAATGTGCCAGTGAACGGATATTTATGCGCGGAGGAACCGAACAGATGCGACGCGGCAATTGCTAGAGCGAAGACTACGCAATTGGCCAGTCCGACTAATCAGTCAAAGCATCAATTACTATTCCTTTGAAAGACTACTTAAGAAAGACGCATTTTGTGCTCGAAATGTGCGTCAAGAGTCCTTGTTAATAAAATGATTGTGAAAGTACGCTTCAAATCCCGAGTTGTTCAGCATCTATATTTTCGACAGGGTTCCAGCAGAACCTGGGAAACAAGTCTTCAACAAGTCAGGAGATTTCTTTCTAACCAGTCAATAAAAATGCTTCCCAGTAATTTTCTTTAGCGAATTATACGGCTAAATCCACAATTTGTAATGAATTTTTGAAAATTTGGCCTACGTCATTCTATTTATTAATGGAAGCATATAAAAATGTTTTGAGTTTTCATGTCCCGACACTGGTCATTCTATTGAACTAATGAAAACATTGTTTTATATTTAAAGACGGGTCCTTTTACTTATTTGTCAATGTGGAAACCTTACAGGTCCAGGGTAAATAACATTTGTAACCTGGGAAAGTGAAGAGGATTTTATTTCACTAAAGCTGTGGGAACCCTGCTTCAAGTTCTTAGGAAGTCGCCCAACTTATCGCAAAGCAGGTCTGACTAAAAAAGTGCAAATCTATTCCGGTAGGTTCCGATTTGTTATGTATGAAATGTAATTTTCTCTCCTTGGTGCTTGCGGCTAATCTCGCCAAGTGACCTCCACTTCGTCTGTTCGGAACCTGAAAATTCCGAATTGCAAGATAAGCACAGAGTACAATTATTATCATTTTTGGCCATTCCTCAATGCGAGCTACCTTTGGGTGCATGTTGTTTCTTTCAGAGGTGTCGTTTTGCCCACCCGAAACATTTCAAGTCCGGCCTGGGCTATCATGGCTCCGTTATCGATGCAGTACCTGGAGGTGAAGATTAACATTTTTTTCCCTTTCTCATTTCACCCAAAAATGCTCAACCGGGTAAGTACCTTTCGTCCGTAGCGTAAACTTTCGCATTTCTCTCAACGCACATCTGCCGCATCATTTCCTGCAGTCTCACATTACCTTCGCAAAACAGCGTAAAAATGTCTCACTCCTTCATATATAGCGACTCGAAGAACAGCAAAAATAGCAAGCGATTACGGCACTTACATCCGACACCTCCAACGATGAGCACCTCCTGCGAGCCGCAGTGAGCCATCGCCCGTTCTGGAATTATAAAAGCTGATGTATATCCAAATCGTAGTTATATTACGGAAAAGGTATTCTGCTTTTTATCAAACCTGTGGTTTCAACAAGCATCGCGAACACTGTTTCCTGAAGGGAGTAGCAAAGATCCTCCTGGCTGTAGCCTCCATTCGACATTAGGTCTGATGCCCTTTCCTACGAAATATTTAAGATTAATCAGAGCCATCGGTAATTTTTTGCAAATATTTTTAATTGCGTATGGAGCATACCTCGATGTAGGAAAGTATCCCCGAAAACGACATGTCCATGCCTTTGACCACGTATGGCAACATGAGGTATTTCTTTCCCCTTAAAAACAATTCGATAAAAAAAATTGAAAAATGTAACGCAATTCATAAGAAGAACAAAAGATGCATTACTTTTTGGCTAGTTGTTCAATATTGTAACCTGGACTGGGATCGTTGGAAAGCTGTGAAGGGATATTTATAAGAATTAATCAGTTATTCTGCTGAAAATGTAGTTGCAAATGTCGTCGTTTCATCCGTGGACAAACCATGAGAACTCTCGCGAATCTGTCTAAGCAATTTCCAACAGCGATATCCAAGGTTTCGCCGAAAATCCTGTAGCACTGGTGGCTGTATGCGATAACCTGAACAGAATTAGCAGTAATTGGAATACTGTTTTTTTTTTCGAATTGGAACCGTATTTTTGGTAAAGACTTGCCTGTGTATTTCCACCGCTGACATAGAGCACGGTGGGATTATCGGCTTTGGTGATCAATCGACCCATTTCGATATCTGAGGATCGAGGTGAAAAGTTAGAAAACCGTGTGGAATTTGAAGGAAAAAAATGCGACTTGTTTTGCGTGGCACTTACGCCCGATGCAGTGATTCACTCCGATGATGGGTTTGTTCCACAGCTGGGCCACTGTCCTGGCTACCATGGCAACTGCCACGAGCGGGGCACCCATTCCTGGTCCTAAAATTACAGTTGACAATTTAACTTCTATAACCCAATTTCGATTTTTAAGATTTGTTTTGGTAGGATACTTCAGTCGATCTGAGCTCTTTCTGATGGAATCTCTTTTAATTTCTAGGTATTTTCTGAATATATTCAAACTTGAGAAAACCTTTGAATTAGGCTCCATCTATAAAGAATTCTGATTTCTTGCAACTTGCGATTTCTTGCAATTTGCATCTATTTTATGAAATCCTGAATTTTTTGTAGGTCGAGAAATTTGAATTTCTTCTAATTTTTGAAAAATTTTGAAACGTTGCCGTCAGGCAAAGGCATGAATTTTACTTAATCTTGCTGAAATCTCTTTAAAATTTTGGGGTAAGCTTGATTTTGACAGAATATGTCCAAGACTTTCAAACATATGATAATTTGATTTGATTGATTTGGATATTGCAGAATAATACTGAATCACATTTCGCACATATTGGTGAATGTTTCTGTCTACCTTTAGTATAGCACACCACATCAATTTCAGCAGGCGTGATGTTGGCTTTCTTAAGAGCCTGATGTAAAACTTGTAAAACATGTTCCCGATGGTGTTTAGCCGTGTCCCTTGGTAGAAATCCTGCAAATCATTGATTTGTTTTGCAGTTTTAGCTTTGTAAAAACTCGTCCAATTACGATGAAATTTCGTCAGCTATAAGACTTGCCTTCTCCTGGTGGTGGCACATAAGTGTGCCGAGGATTGGACAGAACAACCCCATCTTTCACGATTCCAATACCTAGCTTATTAGCACTGCCTTCGAAACCGATTGCGACCACCATTTTCTGCTTTTTCTTTAAATATATCCAAAAATTGAAAAAAAAAAACGATCTGCCTGATCTGTGTGTACAATAAATAAGTAAAAACAGTTTAATATAATTTTTTTACAAAAGATCAATGATGTTTATTTAATAAGTAATACGAGCAGAGCTCAATGCTGATGAAATCCAGAGCTCTTGAACTAGTTCGATAACATTTCTCTATAATGAAAGCTTTACTAAAAATAAATGCTGGTACTTGATATTCATATAATTTCCAATGTTATTCACATTTAAATTATAAGAATCCTTAAAAACATTTTTTTAAATATTTTCAATTGTTCAGTTTTTTTTTAGAAAATTTAGGAAAAATATTAAACTTTTCTTATTTTCTCTTGCTTTTTTTAGTGTTTCTCTAGATTCTTATAAAAAAGCAGATCGTAAAGAACGTTTACACTCTAAACAAGTTAAAAAATGTTTTCTTATTTTCGAGAAAGGTAAGACGAGAACATTCAAGAACATTAATTCAAAATGTTAGCCAACGTATTTACAAATTAAGCCTTCATAATTGATATTTATTTAATTTGTATATATGCAAATTAAATGAAACCTATAAAAGAAGACTGAATTTGGTGAAGCTTACTAAATGTAAGACGTTGCACATTACACAAATTTCATGTAAAAATTTTTTTCTAGAAAATAACAAACACATTACACTTGTCTAATTTTCGCTATAAATAATAATAATAGCAGTTCGTAAGAAATACTAAAAAAGCAATGTTTTTTCTTTTACATTTACAGATAAAATCAGACAAGTGTAATATATTTTTTCTTAATTTTCAAAAAAAATGAAAAGAATTGAAAACATTCAAGATTTTGCATATTAGTTTATAGTTTGATATTTATTTACTGTAATTCTTTTGCATCAAAATTAAGTGAAAAAGTATTAGATGAGACTGAATTTGGTTTATTACATTTAGAAACAATGCAAAATACATTAAAATATACATGTAATTAGCCTGAAAAGATTCTTGGAGCGATCCTTCACATGAAGCCTCTAAACAGGTTCCGTTCAGTAGGCATGAAAAAGGCACGTGCATTACATAGAACGTCATTTGTGTTCCATATCTTTAGGCATTCGTTTCTGGGTTTTTCACTAGATTTGTTGCTATTTCACTTACCTTTATAACTTTATGAATGAATTTTTGAGCACTGAAAGCTCTTGTAGTTTATAGAAATCGACAAATCAGTGGAAAATAATAAGGCAGCGAAATCGTCTGCTTCAGTAACGAAAGCCGAGTGAAGACTGAAAAGTTAAAGGGCATTCAACGTTGACAAAATTCAAACTATGGTAAGACCGGCTAACATGTATTTGTGTTGTCCTTACCTAGGTTTTACAAATGAGATGAGTGTTATAATGCTTTGGGTTCCGTAGTGAGTACTTGCACGCCAAATTTGAATGTTTTAAAGGGAATTTTAAATGTTGTTTAAAGGGAGAACCAGCTCCAATAGGAAAGGGCGTTTTAACTGTGGTTCTTATCAATTTGCAAATGTCAAAGCTTATGACATTTACTCGTAAACTTAAAATGAATTTGCATAACTCTTTCTGTTTGTTTGACACCCAGTAATTTGCATTCCAGGATTTCTCGGCGTTCTCAGACGACAATTTCAACGTGAAAGATTGGGTGAATTCAGTTTTAACGCGCCCTGAAGCTGCTGATAATACAGAGGTCAGTTGATAATACTGTCAGTTATTACTAAGAGTTCAAGCAAATTCAGTTGCCACATCTAGATAAATGCATATAGGCCCTATAATATTTTAAGATCGAACTTGCATGCTTCTAGTACAGTAGACAGGCTCAGGTTTTTGAAAGATCAGGTTTTCTGTAGTTTTGTCCTGTAATATTAATTGCGAATATTTAAAGAAAAAATGTTTTTCAGGCGTATGCCAGCCAGCTTGCCATGAAACTTCAGTTATTTATCCAGGTAAGCCAGTGCACACTACTTGTGTAATATTTCTGGGAAAATTTTTGATGGCCGAAAAGTTTATCTTTTTGAATGGATTAGGAAGTGAACAAAAATTTGGAAGATACTAGTCAAGAAGTGCTGCATAATTTACCACGGTTAGTCTGCCACTTGTGTTCATTTTATAATTGAGTAAATGAACAACTCAATTCAACTGCGTTTTCATCAAGTGAATACATGTAACTAAAATTGTGGTTTTGAACTTTAGGGTGGTTCGCGATGCCGAAAGCATCAGCCAAGAAATGGGCCTATTGCAATCTCAAATGAAAGCATGTCGAGATGAGATTGCAAAGGTATCGTTTAATAATTACAATTGGCGTGTTATTTCAATTTCTACATCGATATAATTTCTTCACTGATTGGTTGTTCCCTTAGGTTGAACATGACACTGCTCAATCCATGCAGACTTTGTTGAGCTTGGATGGAGTAAAAACTCGAATGAACTTGGCCAGTAAGGCTTTGCAAGTAGGTTCAATAATTCCCTGTGATTCTAGAAATGTCCAGTCATACGTTATTCATGCATGGTCACGTTCACCTTGCCACAAAGGAAGCTGATAACTGGACCACGCTATCAGCTGACGTTGAGGAGGTTTTTGCTACAAACGACTTTCACACGGTGAGGGTATCTACCTTTTAGTGTAGTTTATTCCTAAAGGACGTCGTCTTAATTAGACTTCTTTGTTATCACCAGATCGCTTCCAAGCTTCAGGGAATGCAACAAAGCTTGGTAATTATTGGATGTCTTTATAAATCTAAAGTGCAATTTCGAGCTGCTAGAAAAACTTAGTTTTCACCTCCCTACACTCAATCTTTACAATTTTAAAAAGACTGCTCAGAAATGTAGCTTTTATTGTAATTTCCAACATCTCATCGAAGCCTTCGTCATGTGTATTTTTGGTTCTGTCAATCTCCAATTTTTCCAACAGAAAATATTAGTGGATATCCCTGATTACAAAGACCACTGCCAACACTTGGAAAGCCTGAAAAATCGCCTGGAAGCCATGATCAGCCCCGAACTAGTCAAAGCCATCGTTGCTCAGTCTGTCGGTAAGTCTTATAGTAAATGCTTTTTCCGACACGACACATCTGGCCACGAATTTAAGCCAACAGTTTCCTTCGTTCCTCAGATACGGCTCAAATCTATGGAAACATTTTTAGGGACGTTGAGAGGCTGCCTGAGCTCCAAAAATACTACCACAAATGCCAAAAGGTAAGTCAGAGACGTTTTTATCCAGCTTTTTCTTCTGAAAGAAAACATGGAAGAACTCAGCTTCCTTTGTAGGGCCTGCTGCTGCACAAGTGGAAGGAAATAGTGCAGTCTGATCCCGATTACACTTTGCTAAATTGGATGGCCATTTATTGTGACACTCTGCTGTCAACATGGCACTCTCAGGTGAGCTGGAATAGAAGCGAAGATATTAGTTGATTATCATAAATGCCAGCCACATCATACTCTGAATAGGAGAAAAAGTTTATATTCCAATTGACGTGTTTTTGGCGTTTCTGAAATTTCAGATGAAATGGTTCAGCCAGGTTTTTCCCGATTTGGCAGCGGTTCCACTTTTGTGCGAGCTGCTGTCAGACACGCTCAACTCGCTGGATCCTTCCATCGCATTCTGCACGGCTGCAGCAGTCAAACTGCAGGCTAATCCTTTGTCATTCCTCATTGATTTGAAACAGGTAAAAACCCTGACTTATCAATACATAAAAAAGAAGTAATTTCAATATTCAGTCGAACAAGCTTTCAGCGAGATCTTGGATATGAACGAGCAAATGACCTATGTAGATTTGGTTTTGGCGATTTTCAATCTTTCACGGTTATAACGATCAAATTGTGGCATGTACACAATGAAAATTCCAAAAATTTTGGTTTATTTTTCAGTTACCGTACAACATGAAATCCGTGGTTCATAAATAAAACTAACCGATTTATTGATAATTCAAGGCTTAGTAGTACATAGGATTAATAGTTGTATACTGCTGGGAAAAAATGAAGAGTGCATAGTTAAATGTATGTCGGATTTAAGTCTTCACGGATTTTAACGAGCAAGCTGTGTCGTTCCCTTGATGCCGTTCAATAGCTAGAATGTAATTCAAAACACGAATGAAGTTTAATTACTATTCTGACCCCGTCAAATTCCGATTGTTTTCAGATAATCGAGCGTTATTCCCGAAGTTTGGCGGCAGCCATACGTGGTCACAGTCCTAATGCCATTGGCAGTGAAAAAGCGCAGGTGCTTGCGGAGACCGTCTTTCGTCCGTTTCAAACGTACATAAGCAAGTATGCACACTACGAAGAACGGTTCCTGCTAAGCCAGTTGGAGACAATCACATACGTGAGTACTACAGCTAGCCCACTATCCTTAGCGGAACATTCCATACGTTTTGATTTCCGTTTGTTAATTAAGTACGTTTGCCGACTTTCTTAGCAAAATGAAGATGCTTCTGACTGCATGAGCCTCCTGTCTGAATCTGTCATGAAAGTATTTTTCTTCGCTGACGAGGTAGCTTTGATTCACTTTACGGCATGTGTAATATGTCAGCTCTTTGCGGCATTATCATTCTCTGGTTATCGTTGCAGGCTAATAATCATTGCCTACAGTTCACTGATGGTTGCTGTTACCCTGGCCTCGTGTCAGCATTAAAGGTTAGACACACCTATATAGCTTTCCTCAAATAAAAGACCTACACTCGTAAATACACGCCAAAAAATGGATTTTCTCAGGAAACAAAAAATCGGTTGAAAAGAAATGCAGGGTGTTGAAATTTGGATTCAGTAATCACAATTTTAAAGGCTCATGTTGCTGTCCAATTAGCGCCTATCTTTCGTAAATCTGGGATTCTTATCAAAGCAATTCTTCATTTCTTAGGTGTTCTTCGGTGCCTACACCGACAAGTTGCGACACTATGTTGTGCGATGGAAGGAAAGCTTAAAACTGACTGATAGTCCTGGGACCTCCGGAAACGACTGGTCGTTTCTGCAGCAGACCCTGCAAGCCGTGAACATCTGCGGCGAAATCATGCTGCAGCTCGAGACGCTCGACCAGAGGCTCATCACGTCTTTCCTGTCTTGCGCAAAGAAACTGGGCTACACGACAGCAGACGATAAGTAAGTCACGGAACTATTTGCGCTAAGTGCCAAAGGTTTATACGGAGACGTGACATCCTCACATTTTGCAGAAAGGATTCCAACGTTTTCTACGCATTGGACGAACTGCTTCTGTCACCGAGAGAGCTATCAGAACTGAAGAAGCAAGCGTTGAATTTGCACGATGGTGAATTTTTCACGGAAATGTTATCTATACGGGGTTTATACAAATGATTTATCTGGTTTTAAAGTTCTGTAAGTTGCAAACTGTCGAACTCGTTGTAGAATCTGCATTATTGTCGGAAATACAGTTTCTTCAAATCTGATGATTCATTTGTAATAACCCTGTGGAACTACAATGAGAAAAAGGTTTCAGGCTGAAACAATTCAATCTCGTTCTGGCAGCCGAAGACCCGTCCTTGTTGCACGACATCAAGCAGTCGCAGATCAAGCTCTGCGAGGTCGTTTCCAAGTTTGCGTTCGACATCTTTTTCCACGAAATCAAGCAGCACCTGTCCTCTTTGCAGAATATGAAGGTTATTGCAACTTCCTTCATGATGTCGGTACTGCAATTGTGATAATATATAGCATTACATCATCAATATCCCAATTTCAGACCTGGACACTGGAAAATCCCAGCGGAGTCATCATGGCGGATTTGCCTACGTTTGGACTCTCGCCCCAGGAATATATCACCCAGGTAAGACACAAGCAGCGCTAGCGATAGCTCCACAGATTCAGGAAGTCTACTAACATGGAAAACCTTGAAAAGCCATGGAAGATTATACTCACCATGGAATGCCTGGAGAACATGGGGAATTTTGAGTTGGAGCCGAGACTTTTTTAGCATCGACTTGAGTTTGTTTGTTAAACTCGGCACAAAAATTGATTTGTCTAATAACAATTTCACTATTCCCAATAATAAATTTTTACTTTGGAATGATTTCCAATTAGTGGTCTCCTGAGATTATCAAAGTGTGGTTATTGATGAACTCTTTATCCACAGATCGGTCAGTACCTCATGAGCGTCCCGCTGCACATCGAGCCATTCGCGCTTCAGGACAATCCGGCATTGCGAGCCGGACTGAAACACGGGAAATTGCCACATACCAGCAACCGAAGTAAGTGTCTAGACCACGCCAAATACTTTCACTGTCGTGAAAAGCTGAGAAACCTAACTCGTCTTCTTTCTTTTGAAGATCTGACCCCGGAATCCCACATTGCCGACTACCTGTTGAGCTGCATTGCCGGAGGAACGTGCAGCACGTACGTTGACAACATCTACCGCATTCCTCAGGTGACGCCATACGCCGCTAAGCAATTGGCCACAGATATCGGTAAGAACGTTGTTTTTGCTAGATCTGGGGAAATCAGAATTCTCCGGCTTGGTGCCGACAGCACTCTTTCAAAAACGAAGTTTAGCTTTTGGGCAAGCACCGATATGTTCGGGAAAACTCCATTTACCGAGCCGAGCTTGGAGCTAAATAGGTTGTCTTTGCAGAAATGTTTAGCTGCTATAATTCTTGAAATAGCATGCTCTGTCTAACTAAAATTATGGTACATGTACCTGTTCGATGCGGATTCTAATCGAACTCTGGTTGGACAGATTATCTGTGCAATGTCCTCGACGATCTGGGCTTGCACCCATCGGAGGACCTCGCAGCGATCACCGCATTGCTGAAAGCTCCGGTCGAGGAATACGCGGCTTGTGCCGAAGGCAAGCCCGCGCGGATCGTCAATGCCATCCGCGGACTGCGGAATCTATCATTAGTCGAACGTTGAGCCAAGATCGAAACCTATTTCGGAATTGGTGTAAATTATTCGGCATTTCCAACCCTGCATAACTAGAAATTTTCAAGTGGAATGGGTTTTGGATGACATTGAATTGGCCTCTGTGTAATCGTGTGTATTTTGTCTAGGACATGGAAAGGTTCAGTTTGTTCTGCTGGATTCGTAATGAATTTGGCGATTCGAATGGGTGAAGTTGATCTATTTTTAAATTATAATTAATGGAAAAGTTCAGAATTTAATTTTCTGGGGTTTTCTGTGATGCAACTTGCGAAAAACCTGTCGATTCTTCTGTGAATCATCTTGGCTGCTAACATTTTTCAAAACGTTGTTAAATATGCCGTTCAATAGCGTTAACAGCTGTTTAATATTTTAAAAAACTGCAAAAAAAAACCCGCAAAGAAATGCAACTTCATTTATGTTAAATACTTCGTTAGATTCTCAACTCAGTGGCGATTACTATGGTTTAATATTTTAAATAGAATAGAATCCAAGAAAATTGAGAGAAAAAAATCGAAGAAATTGAAAATAATGGGTGGAAAACCCTTCAGCTGTGTATGGAGGAAAAAAAACGGAAAATAAAAAGTATTTTATGCTAGAAATATAAAGTTTGATTTGACTAAATTCTTCGTTACATTTAATGTGCAATGCAGTTATCTAAAATCTTATTTGAATCCAGTAGGTTTTATTGCTAATCAGCAGGTCTAGGATTAAGAAAACAATAGGTTGTGAACTGGCATTGTTCGTCATTAGATGTCAGGTTCAATGACAATACAGGATAAAATAGCCATGAATTGCTAGTGAATTGCTGAAGAACTAAGGTAACTGTTAATTGAACTTGTAATTAAGATGCTCTCATCAGCTAGGTTTCCTATCATTTTGTTAAAAAAAAGAATTAAGGAAACTAGTGTTTTTTTATCAAAAATCTGCGGGGGTTATGATTATCTGTTTTTAAAATGTGTAACATGAGCAAAACGGGTTATAAAATCACTGAAATACCTTGAATTTGTCTGTAAAAGTCATTGATTCGTTCGTTAGCCCTTGAAAAGTCAGTAAATTAACATGACCATTGGCAAGTATACGAAACTACCCAATTTTGTTACCGTAAAAATTCCTTTCATTAGCATTTGGGTCATATTTTCAATGCTTTGGTCGACTTCCACAAATTTATGAATTTGTTTGTTCTCGAAAAATATTTCGCTTTACATTTATTACGCTTGAATTGGTAGTTGTGTTAAAACATGCTATGTTAAAGTACATAGCTGTTTTTGTTTAAAAAATTGAAAAATGATTGATTCTTCGTTATCAAATCCTGTTGAGAGCCTGATGATTGGCTAGAATGGATTTCTGTACTTTTTGCAGAAATGTTTGTTCTCTTTGACCAGAGGCCCTGGGAAGCCGGACCTCGGTTTCTTTTGAAGCCGGGCTAGTTGAGTAAACAGATCGTAAAAAACATTTTTGTTTATAGATTCCAAGGAATAAACACAAACACCGATAGCATCTTTCATTGGCCAGGTTTTTAGTCAAATTACCTTGCCTGAAACCTGGGTTTGTCCTACTCACTTTGGCAATTTGCCCCTCAAGGTCATTGTTGTCCTATTAGGAAATTTCCTGATGAACGTGATGCAGTTTTAAAATGAAAATCAGCGATTTATTATCTTCGATTATAAAAGCCTTACGGAATTGCTCTTAAACTATTTAGACAAGATTAGCGAGAGAGAAAGACTCCTCAGTTCTGTTTCCATGCTCGTTTTTTCCCGACAATTTTTGCATGAAAATTTCTGATTTTTGCAATTTTTTCCCCACAAAATGAATATTTCGCAGTTTGTAAATGTTTATCGTCGAGGATTGATACTGATATTGACTCCTTTAATTCTTCTCCCCTTACCGCTCATCACCCAAACTGTGGTAAGTAATCTTAAATATCTATCATAATTTTTCATCGAAATAATAAGGATGTCGCGGAAATCGATGCTTATTTCTTTTTTAAATGGTTTTTTAATATATTTTTTTTTAAATTGCCTGATGGTATTGATGGTTTTAAAAATGTCAAAGCTAAAAAAGTGTTCATTTTATAGTGTTCGCTTTTTACAGAACACTTTTATTAATTTCATAAGTTAATCGTTTGAAAATCAATCTCTAATTTAATTTAATTTCAAACCTTTGATGTTTGGGATGTTATATCAAAACTGTGTTCATGAATTATGGGTCAGGGAAAAATGAAATTATAATATGCATGTATTTTGTCCATGTGTTATTAATGTTTTTATATAAAAATAAAACAGTTTTCATGCTGTTTTATTTATTTTTAATTCACTTAATTTCACTTTATTTGCAAACAAATTATAATTTATTACCTCTTTTTCAAATATTTATAAACACCGCCAATGTAATTTTAAAGATTAGTGAAGAAATCTTAGATTTTTAAACATTCTATTGTGTCTATTAGGCTGATTGTCTTTGAGAAGGAATAAAATTAACCTTAGTGATTTATTTTGGTAAACTATTTATTTTTAAGGTAGCAAAACAAAGCACCTCCATTATACAAGAATGCGAAAAAAATTTTGTAAGAAAAATTAGATAACAAAACCAAATAAGATTATTATTAATTCGTCTATTAACGCTATGTTAATTTATCCTTTTAAACTTACTTTCATTTAAACAGCATCGATCGGTACATGTAATTTAATGTGGATCAATTAGTAGTCCATTAGTTTATCGACAAATTGCTCTATAAATTACTTTTCACTTTAAAATTATTGTTTATAACCAACCTTGGGGAAATCTCCATGGTCAGTGAAATCACGTTTTACAGTTGTTTGCAAGTTTTGAGTAGAATAATCAAGTGGAGTCTGGATTTGCATTCTTAAATGCTT
>JAQIXS010003495.1:0-17997 GCA_034700785.1 Rossiulus vilnensis | reverse complement strand
ATAATGTCATCCGCTCCAGCTCCAGATTTCTTGGCATCAGAAACTTTTTTCTTCTCCCGGCGATACTGGACCAAAATGGATTTCATTTTTTTTTCAACCTCTTCAGAGGTTAGGTCCATATGGTTTCCTATTTCGGTCCAGGCATCCTTTCTTTTATTTCTGTTTTTATTGTCCTTTGACATTACATCCCATAAGCAAGGCCTCATCTCATATTGTGATATTAATATCAGAACTTGTTCCCGGGACCATTCCATCTTGCTATTAAATACATTTGTATGAGATCATCAAATAAGAATTGCTTCCACATTGGTTAAAAATGGCATGTGTAGGCACTCTAAAATTCATTTTTGTCATGAATTCAGATCACTATTTTGAGCCATATGATGCACAAAAATCGGTGGTTAAAAATTAATAAAATTCAATTCATGACGAAAATGAATTTTAGAATGCCGATTTTCGAGCATAATATGGCTCAAAATAGTGATCTGCATTCATCACCAAAATGAATTTTAGAACGCCGATTTTTGTGCATAATATGGCTTACCTTAACAAGAAAATGATTGGAAAATATGAACTTGTATTGTACGAAAACAACTTCAAATATAATGCTAGCAGTGTGATTGATAAACTAGCAGACGAACCCATTCTATTGCCTGCTGTTAGCAGAAGCGCCATTGAGCGAAAACATTTTCCCTTTGATGTTTACAGCCCCTAGAGCGAACACGAAAATGTTTGCGAAAACAGTGAATGTTTGCTGAAAATATTTCAGCAAACATGTTTCTGAGGAAACATTTTCAGGAAACATGTTTCCAGAAACCATGTTGCTGCAAATGTTTGCTAAGTGTGGACGGGGCTTAAGTGCGCGTCCATCCAGCCTCGCAAAACTACAAGGAGCGAAAGAAAAAGTTTTATTAGAGTAAAGTTGACTACGGGCGAGAAGACCTCGTCGTAGTCAACCCCGTACGTTTGCCGAAAGCCTTGCACCACCAGCCTGGTCCGCCTTCTTTTGACGTTGCCATCCGCATCGCCTTTGGTTTTGAAAACCCAGCGGGTGCCCAAGACTTTGGCTTTCGCAGGGCGTGTAGTGGGTTGAAAAACTTTCCTCTCCTTCATTGTTGCCATCTCTTCTGCCATGGCTTCTCGCCATTCCTGGGCATTGGGACCGTTGATGGCTTCCTTGTAGCTCATAGGTTCTGCATCCGTGAACAGAACTGTTGGATCTTTATCCCTGCTTCTCAAATTGTAAGGTTTTTCTACCCTTTCTAAGTGAGGAAGTGCGGCCGTTTGGTTTGACTTGTCGTTGCTCGTGATGTTCTTTTCAAGTCCGACAGCAGTCTCCCCAACTGGCTGTCTTGACTGTTCGAAAATTTTCTTCACTGGAAGTAAGTTCTGGATGGGAACGTTTTCGTTTGTTTGTGTCTGATCCTCACTTGAGCTCTGGGTTGAACCCTCTTGTTCCTACAGAAAACTTGAGTCTCGCCTCTCAGTCTCTTCTTCAAAGACAGGAGCTGGTGAAGAAATGTCAGGCAATTTTTCGTTGAGGGTGGCTCGCTCAATTATTTTTACATCTTGGTTTCGTAGACTGTTTTCCTCCTTGTTTCACACTCTGTAGCCTTTAGTAGCGAAGGCATATCCAATTAATAGGCCGTCCCACCCATTCGGTGACAGCTTATCGCTCCTCTTTTGGGGAGTGTTAAGGACGACACATCTTGAGCCTAGGATGCGTAGGTGATGGATGGATGGTTTCTTGCCTGTAAACAGCTCATGAGGGGTCCTTCCATCGATCCTCGAATGACCTGTCCTGTTCTTCAAGTAATTGAAGGCTGTTGCGATATCGGCCTATAGACTTTTGGGAAGTCTGGCATCCTGAAGAATGGTCCGAGTCCCCTCAGCTACGATTCGGTTGAACCGTTCTGCCACGCCATTCATATGTGGTGTGTAAACGTTGGTTCTCTGGGGAATGATACCTTTACTCTTCTGATCCGGTTCGTTTTAAGTCCAAGTTGGTTTTCTAGTTGTTGGACGAACTCCTGGAATTTTGTGAGCGTTTCATCCTTTGAATTTAGAGGTATCACCGCTGACATCCTGGAGAAATCATCTACTATTCCCAGGAAATATCTCTTGCCAGAAATTAAAGCCGTTCTCGTTGGCCCTTACAGATCTAAGTGCAGAAGTTCCAGTGGGGCGTTGGTGTAGATGTCCATGCGTTGGGTAGAGCTGGCTGCGTGAATCTTGCAAATGTCGCAATTATTACAATTAATTTCGTTTTCCAATCTCACCTTTTCTAGGCCGTAAACTACTCCATTTTTCTGCATTTTTGCTAGGCATTTCGCATTAGCGTGGCCGAATCTACGGTGCCAGAGTTCCGTTTCTGAAATATTCGGGTCCACACTGTTGTTTGCCAAAAGGGAATGACTTAGGATCTTCACTTTTTAATGCATTCTTGTCCCCTATGACTGGTTCGGCTTCGAGACAGTAGAGACGGGATTTGCCCTCCACACAAATCATAGGATCTTCAGGTGAATCTTTGAAAACGTTCAAAATTCCTTGGTGAATGAGGACACTGTAACCACGTTCCTCCATTCGAGCGACGCTAAGTAAGTTTTTCGAAAAGCTTGGCACATATAAAACATTTGTAAGTACCACTTCGAAAGTTTTACCCTTGCA
The DNA here is from genome assembly GCA_034700785.1 of Rossiulus vilnensis. Taxonomy (NCBI): domain Eukaryota; kingdom Metazoa; phylum Arthropoda; class Diplopoda; order Julida; family Julidae; genus Rossiulus; species Rossiulus vilnensis. The sequence continues at coordinate 15,330 of JAQIXS010003495.1, read as the reverse complement.
TTTGAAGCGTAGTCGAATGTCTCCTGTCCCGGACGTTTGAGAGTGCCCCTCTCTTAGATGTACAGTTTGGCTATCTTGATTCAGATTTTCGAAAAATTCCCTCTTACTGCATATGTGGTCCGTTGCGCCTGAATCCAGGTACCACTGAGCTAACCTGGATTCGTTCACTGTGACACTCGTTAAGGCACTTGCGAAAAGAAGGAATTTACCCGAATCTTTGTTTTCTTTCGTTTCCACTTTGGTGTCCTCTTTTCCTTCTGCTGCAGCCACATTTCCAGAGTGATGGTCGCTTTTATTCTTCCAATGCAATTTGTGATTCTGTTTCTTAAAATAAGTCTTGGAGGAATTATTATTGTTTGGATACTGGTTTTGGCGTGGGGCTCTACAGTCTCTGGAAAGATGCCCCATCTTGTTACAGTTGTAACATTTAACTAGCTTGAATGGTTGGGACCCTGCAAACAGTGCGCCATTTTTGGCTGGGGATCCCTTCCCATTTCCAACTTGCCAATTTTTCATATTCGAGTTACCATGCATGTGTCTAATTCGCCCATACTCAGTTATCAATGCTTCTGACACTTTCAAAGGAACCATTTCTTCCTCAGGGCGATTTAACAAATTATGGACCACCATCCGATACTCATCTGGAAGAAAATCTAAGTACTGGTACGCATGTTCCTGGGGTGTGATGGTGACCCCAGCATTCCTACATTCAGTAACAGCTTGATCCACTCTTCAAATAAAAATACTCATATCCTTGTTTTCTGTCATTTGCATGTTCAAGAATTTCCTCCTTAGTTGGTTCTTCCGTTGGTAAGAATTGGGTTGAAAAGTATTTTTCAATTTTTCCCACAGTTCATGGGCAGTTTTAGCTTCTGTAACCAGTGCCGAAATTTCCGAACTTACAGAGAGACAAAGCATGGCTTGTGCTTTCTTCTGTTCGATTTTGAATGCATTGAGTTCTTTTGCAGTTGCATCAGGGTCAGGTTCGTTACCTTCAGCCGTAATAAAGTCTTCCAGACCTCTCTCCATGAGCATCAATTTTGCATTGAGAGCTCATGTGGCATAATTTTGGCTAGTGAGTTTCTAAATAGAAAACTTCCCGTTAGTTTAACTTGCGTTTGCCATTTTTCTATCTCGTGTTAAGAATCATTTTCCATTAATTTTTCAAAAATAGCGTTGGGATAAACCGTTTCCCTTAATTTTGAAAGGACGTTGGAAGAATCGTTTCTGCTAATTCAAAATTGAGTTGGCATAGTAACAAACATTTATTTCGCTTTTATTTCTATTTGCACACCAACAATTTTGCTAGACAAAACCTGAATTGGCGTTGGAAACAGAAGGGGTCCCCAGACAAAAATTAGGAAAACATTTAGGTCTTACTGTTTTTGCAGGGCATTCTTCCAGTCCCGATTTGCACATAAAATACGAGATGAAATCCGTTCCGAATTTTCGTGTACAGAGTGACGTTGATTAGCAGCGAAAACCACGCTCTGCTACCATTTGTGAGAGATACGTTGGTGGTTCTTCATCTGGTGCATTTGGAGATAAAGATGAATATTGCAAACGTTGAGTTTTAAGATCTTTTCCGTTTTCACTTGCCTCCAATTTGCAGACAGATATCAGCTAATCCAATTAATCGTTGCAGTGAGGATTCTGCATGAATCCCTTGAAGGTTGTGATGAACTTCCGTTTTGCTCTAAGATATACCTTATTGGAAAATTCTCCTGAATTTTCCAATCCGTTGGCATCCGTTTGTCGTGTTTGTGGTGCCCAAGATCCGATTGGTAATCCCAGTTTTCGTAACGTTGCTTTTCATTTTCGGAATAAAACTAAGGAACGTTTAAGTTAAATTTATCCACTTTTATTTTACATCATGGAATGAAAAACTAACTAGGCATAGGTGCCTTACAAAGCTATAAGAAAATGCATCGTAAGCAGTAGACACTCAGAATCGTAAGTGAGGGAGACAAAGGCTGCAGGACAGTTTTATAAAATCAAGATAATCTACACCTTTCACGAGGAATACTTGATGATATAAAATTATAAACTGTTAAATTCTGGTATTGCCAGACCCACGGTTCGAAAATCTACGCGAACCGTTCTGTTGGCTATTATCATGGAAGCCGCCATTTTTCTCGTGACGTTAATATCACGTGACTGCTGACGTCAATACACCGTGCGCTGTATTGGTCGCTCGACAGGGCTTGCAGGACTGCGGTCTGCACTACAAACATATAACACGTTAATTAAAACGTTTACTGAATTCTACTAACCTCCAACTAACCACAAACTTTAGCTGCTGACCTGACTGTATCTGCTAATCCAGTTATTGCCAGCTCCTACACCTTTTACGAGGAATACTTGATGATATAAAATTATTAACTGTTAAATTCTGCTATTGCCAGACCCACGGTTCGAAAATCTACGCGAACCGTTCTGTTGGCTATTATCATGGAAGCCGCCATTTTTCACGTGACTGTTGACGTCAATACACCGTGCGCTGTATTGGTCGCTTGACAGGTTTTTGCTCGACAAGGCTTGTATGACTGCGGTCTGCACTACAAGGGGTCAACCTTTTGAATCTAAACTTAAAGAAATCAAAAGTAATAATATTTGCAAGAGGCATTAGGAGATCTGCAATGAATATATTCTTCTGGGAGGGAGCTGAGATTGAGATAATAAAAAGTTGGAAATATCTAGGCATAACGTTCCAATGCAACGGTTCTTTTCGCAAACATTTGGAAGCCGTAAAACTGTCCTTTAAGGACAAATCTCAACTTGTTTATAATCTTTTCTTACGTAAGCAATTGAACAACATCCCCACTTACCTTAAATTAATTAATACACTACTTGTTCTTAGCGTCACTTATGGAGCCCCGGTCTGGTCGTATAATCTCACCAGCCCCTTTGACAAAGTTATCGAACAATTTTTAAGGAGAACTTTCACCCTCGACCGTTCAACGCCGGGTTATATAAATATTAACGAATTTAATATCACACCTATATCCCTGACGGTACTTAAAAACACCATAAATATTTGGCTACGAACCAGAATGTTTCCTCAGACATCTATTGTAGTAAACCTTTTTGAGTACTGGCTGAGGGAGGAGGCCGACCAATATAACCCGCTTTGCAAATTTAAAGAACTGATATCCAAATTGTATTACCCCTTGGTTTTTAACGAAATTTACTCTCATTCAGATGCCCAATTAGTAGCCTCAAAAGATTTTTAATTCAACTTAGAACTAGCCCATACTATATCATGCTTAAAACATACACTTTCTCCCCAGACATACTTTCTTCTTGTCCCTTATGCCTCGCTGATACCCCCAACTGGTTGCATCTATATGCATATTTCAGTCAATGGACATTGTTAAAATAACTGAATTCATTAGAAGAAAGTATACACCCTCAGATTTGGATGATTTTAAAGCATTGTTTACAAGTGTAAATGAACCCCTTCTATGGGTCACTTACCGCTTGGCTTTGAGCTTCGCCAAGCTGACTTCTCAAAACTTATCCAATCCACCATAAACAAGAAAATTATCACCAATAAAATATATTCTCATCATATTTACTTCTCATTAACAGTCTCACTAACTCACTAATCTTTTGTTGGTAGCAAACTCCTGTAATGGCCAACGTTAAGGTGGCCTTTCAGGGGTGAGTTCCTACCAACTGCACTACACTACACTGTTTTTCATCATTGTTATTCTAAAATTATACAATGCCTTGTTATGTATGATGTATTTTTTACACTTATATTCAATCTACTTGATTGATCAATACTTATATAGGCTTGTAGGGTTCATATCCCCTAATAGCCATTGTTGTTGTTGTATTTGTAACAAAAATGAACGTTGCTGCTATAAGGATTGGATCGGTGGACCTGCAAATCCCTATAGGTATATAGAATCGTTTGATTCGAATGACGTTCGCTCGACCACTCGGAGGTCCACAAACCGAGCACGAACGGCTTTCGAATCTTCGGGTGGTTTCGAACCGGGCTGTACATCCTGTCTCGAACGTCCAACGAGATCCAGTAGGAATAAGAATGACGAAGCAATCAATTTGACGTTTGAACAATAACTTTTCTTATTTATATATTCTTTACAAACTCACATTGGTTTACAGCAGTGGATGAGCAAAACAATAGATGAACTAGTAGTTAACGATGAATTTAAATTATAATAATCCCTCTTGATTGATTAATCAGCTGTTCTATCGGAATAGCTTTCGAACGATCCCTGGGTTCGGGTTGTTGACCTAGATTTAAGCTGGCTTCTATTTACTGCTAACCTCCTAGGCATCTGCTAACGTTTCCAAACGAAATATCCTTAGAATCCTAACCTCGACTGACAATAAATTCCTTATTTATTTTCAGGAGCAGCAATTGGATCCAAGTGGTCATCAGTTGACTCTTTCCAGGGTAAGTCTCAAATTATTTTACTGGCTGTTCTATTTATACTAATTTTAATCTCCTATTGCATCCTGGGATAAATGATGCAAGTTGTTGACAGTTATTATGGTTAAAGTATTGCACATAGACTTATGTGTCACCATTTCCTTTCTTTGGTGCGTAGTAGATTATGAAATAGTAGGCTTATGCATATAACACTGCCATTAAGAAAATTAACGTTGTAGAAATACATGAAAATGAAAGAATAACATAGTAAAGTAATTTTCTGCAAAAGACAATCGAGCTAACCTATTATTTGTTAGTTGTTACAAACATTCATCCTCGCAAAGTTACATAAAGTGGGCACGAATCACATGAAAATCCCAATATTTACATACCTACTTTGATTCAAGATAACATATGTTAAACAGTGCATGTAAACGTAGTGAAATTGACTTATGTTATACATTTTGAACTGAGGATTAAATACAATTAAATGTTATACTGTATATTTCCCTTAATTTTCAGTGAATATTAATGCACACAAATAAAAAAACAGGCTGTTTCTTATGAGCCATGAAAGACGGCTTAAATATTGTTGATGGTCCCCAGCTTTCTCAGATAGTTCATACCCCTTGGCTAATAATGGAAGCTTTCCATTAAGCTGACATCTCGCACATGCAACTCTTATGTATATTTGTTGATGCTATGTAAAACTATTTTTAATGCTGTGTAAAATATTTTTATACTGTGTAAACATAGTTTTTGACTGTTTCAAACAATATTTTTACAAACTTTTTCATACAGTTCAAAAATATTTGTTGACACTAAAAATATGTTTGTGTCAAAAAATATTTTAGCACTTCAAATTTTGTGTATCTATATGATATTTGTAATAAGTCCCAAATGGCACCTTATACATGTAGAACCAAGTAGGTTTTACTCCAATACAAAGCGGGTCATGTGTTTGCATGCGCGTTTTCACATACTTGACTCAAGTTGAACTAACTTTTAAGTGTGCATGTAAATGTAGTGTTTCTTGACTTCAGAAATTAGCTGAATGAATGAAGAGTTCATCCACATCCCATCCACATAGGAGATAATTCTGCTCCTGTTTTTCCCAATGATAGTAAATCAATCCTTTCACAAATCCAGTGTTTTTTTGCTCAATGTTTACTTCAAATCCGATTGTTGGCTGGTTTTTAAACCAGAAAGCCGCACTGGTTTCGCTAGTCATTTTTGACAACACCGATATTGGATAGTGCTTGTTTATCGTTGACTTTTCATTGGTGTTCATTGGCTAATGTAAAATGCAATAGATGGATTCAATGTATTTAAAATTTTAATTGATTAAATTGAAAAGAAGCTAGTTATCTCATTATGATGAGTAGTTTGTGGTCATTGTTCTTTCAAAACGAAAGATTTCACACTCAAGTCGATGAGCATTTGCTTTTTAATTGTTTCTATTATTAAGTGACCATCTCATTCAGGTCTATTGTTTACGATAAAATCGATGGGCGTTTGCTAATTAAGGAATATTTCGCCAAAAAGTTAAATTAAAAAATATCTGAAAAACTTAGTCAGACTTTAAATGTTATGTTTAACAGTGTCTGAAATTCACCAAGAAAAAGATTTGACAATTCATGCCATAACTATTTGCAAGGATCAACCACAGGTACCATTCTTTCTTCCATTAATAATTTGTTTTTCAACGTTATCTTTCTAAGCATACTATTTCGGAATATAACTTAAAATCTTTGATTTAAAAAAAATCGTGCTTATGCCGTTCAAAAACAGCAATCAAAGGGCATGTTCTAAAAAAACGTGCACAAATTTATCACATCTTAGTTGGCATTTCACATCAAAACCCAGTGCCAACAGATGCGCATAGACAAAAGAATTTGGTGGGATATTATGACATGACAAGTGATGATGCATACAATTTAAATTTTTTTAATAACAATTGTTAATTAGTGTACACATGTTGCATGTTTTGTAACTGACATCTGAAAATAAGGGATATGCACTATGTCTCGTAAGTCAGACGTTCATATGGGAATGTCAAATAGCATGGTGGTATTAAGTAGGCTGTGCTCTTGAATCTCAAAGTTATCTTTTTGTGTTCTTGTAACAAATAGTTTGTGGTCCATTTGTGGGAGAAACAATGCAATGGGACTTTCTCTCCAATTAACCAAATACAGCAAGGCTAGAAATGAAAGATTTTCAACAAAAGCACGTCTTCTGAATAAACTGATGCAAAATTGCCATAACTGTGACCCATGTTTACCTTCAATTTTTTTAAAAATAGGTGGGCTAAAGTTACTCATGGCATCTGGATAACTTTGGGCCACATCAGTTCATTGCATTATTGCAGGCACAGAATGCAACATAGGTATGCTGGTCAACTTTTCAACAAACATAACAAAAGTAAAATTCATGGAATTCTGAGAACAGTCACAATCGTCACCATGGATGAATTCATCGTTAAACGAGCGCAAAGATCACGACTACGACGATCCACGCCGACATAGAGCGGGCGACTGCCGATGAAGCTCCACCTTCGGCCACAGCGGACGCGAGGACCGTGCGGTTGTCCTCCTGGGTGCGGTTGTCGAGGTGGCCGTACACCCGCACGTAGTCGACGACGAACTTCGCAGTGAAGTTTGCATCGGTGGCTGGCTCTCCGCCGAAGTGCCCTCCGACGGCCAGGTTGAGCAGCATGAAGAACGGGTGATCGAACACCCATCGACGTCCTTCCACTTTCCGCTCGGTGGCGAAGGTGACTCCGTCCACGGACCACGCAAGCGAGTCGGGCCACCAGTCCAACGCCACGATGTGGAAGCCATCGGCGAAAGTGCTGTTGGGCGTTCGGTAGCTGTGAACGAGCGCTTGCCCGCCCGAGTAGCCGGGCCCATGCGCAGCGCCGCTCACGGTGCTGGGGTCGGAACCCCGGGCCTCCATCACGTCGATCTCGCCGCACTCGGGCCAGCGTACCTGTTGGGATGGGCGATTATGAAAAACGAATCAATTAGTATTACCACCTTGGTGAAAAACATGCTCGTAACCGGCCTTAGCCCACCTGTCCGATGTTGGCGCCCAGCATCCAGAAGGCCGGCCAGGTGCCCGCGCCCTCCGCAGTCTGAACCCGCGCCTCGAAGCGGCCGAAGGTCCCGTTGAAGTGGCTGACCAGGCGGGCGGACGTGAAGCGGCACGGGCCGTAGTAGCAGCGGCGGCCCTCGGCGCCCGCGGCCGTCGCGGTGATCACCAGGTGGCCGGAGCCGTCCAGGCGGGCGGCCTCCCGGGTGTAGAACTGAAGCTCCTGGTTGCCCCAGCCGGAGATATTGCGCTCGCTGCCGTCGCCCTCGTCGAACGTCCACCGGGACTCCGACGGGGCGGCGCCCGCGGGCCCGTCGAACTCGTCCGACCACAGCAGGCTCCCGCGGGAGGTGCCCGACGCCAGGGCGGCCAGGGAGAGCAGGATCGCGGCGGAGAGCAAGCTGGTGCTCGGCATGGTGAGGTACTGGTTTGAGCGGAGTTTGTGAACGCTGATGCCGGTAATTTATCCTTTCCTGTTTTCGCCACTTCAATCGCGGGAATTGGCCGGGGCGGCGGAAGGTGAGGGACGGAAATGTCAGTTTTTACGGGAATCCCGGACGCCGAAGGCCGGTTTCCGAAACTGGGACCGATTAGGTAAGGGAGCGTACATAAATTGCACAAGCAGATTTTTTTGATTTTTCAACATTCCATCTCCCCTCCCCCTTCTCCTTTGTAAATAACAGTTGTAACTGTTTTTAAATTTTCCACGTAGCACACCAACCTCTGAAAGACTTCTTTTGACGTCGGGGTGTCGGAAGACGTCTTCACCCCAGAAAACGACGTCTTTTTTGGCCAAATTCAGACCAAAACATTAAAAGGTTAAAGTTTCATTGCCGTTTGTTTTGGACATTTTACAGCACGCTCAAAATAAACTGTTTCCGTTGAGCGATTTGGAATGTTTTAAAAACGTCCGAAACGACGTCGCTTTTTGGTCTGGTAACGACGCCATTACGATGTCTTTCTAGACGTCTTTTCCGTCTGGAAGGCAGTGCATTGCATATCGTTTGACAAAAATTAAATCACGAGTTTAGAATTTAAAAAAATGACCAATAATGAAATAACGTTTTGGTTTATCTTTGGATTTTTCAAAGTAAGTAAAATCTGAAGATAAATTGTATATTCATTAAATTGTGTATTTAAAATAGCAGATTTCATAAAACCTATGTGTGTAACAATAGTTGGTGAGTATTTTTAAGGTCGTAAAGACGTCCAGAAAACGTCTTCTAAGACTTCTGCGACGCCATTGCACAGGGACTTTAGGAACAGTCGTACAAGTTGAAAATGCGACGTCTTCAGAGCGTTTTGTGCTACCTGGGCTACTTTCCACCTCCCATCACAATTTAAAAATATAAATTTAACACTTGCAAAAATCAGTAACTATTTTTAAATTTATTTTCCCCCTCCCCTCACCATTCAAGAATTAAATTTCATCGTCATGAGTCATAATTTCAATTCGTATTTCAAGAAAATCGCTCGTTCTAAACTTGTAAATAAAAAAGAATACTGCAAAGGAGTGCAGTTCTGCATTTGCAATACTCTTCTTAGTGCATCTCAAGTTTACCAGAAAACGGTAACTACGATCGAAACCCCCTCTACCACATGTAACCATGCATCAAACACCGATGCCAAAGGCATACGAAAGGAGAAAAAATGTCTTAAAAAATCCACACAATAACGTCGTAAGTGCCGCATTCTCTGATTCGTTTTTGCATATGACAGCTCTAACATCGGCAGCAATTAGAGAATGTCAAGTCGTGGATCTTCTCAATTTAGAGCTGAAAAATTGGTGTAAAGTATCACTCATCCAGTGGGTGGCTTTAAAAAGTAGGAAAAACATTCTTTGTTTTATGTACAGATTTTATTTTCCTCATTCAATATACGTCTTAACACAGTTCTTTCGAAACCACAATTCGCAACCGGGTTATTGGTGACAAGCTTACACGGGTGACAAACCGTGTCCAAATCCCACTCAGTTCGATCAGCTGCCTTTCGTGTTTATTGCTGAATCTCGAGTGGAACGGAAAACTGTAAAATCTGGGAAATCTGGAAAAGGCCGGTTACTATGAAAACAGTGATGGTTGAAAATCTTCAGCTGCAAAATGATCTAACTTGCATTGGAATCGGTACTGATTGGAATGAGATGCGGTGGTCCCATCGATTAGTTAATTGGCTCGGGTATATCGAGACGATCGTAGCAGCAGTCGAAACTTCTAAAGTTGCTCCTGATGCGAAGCATGCTCGACTTTTCGGCTTTTCTCGTTAGCTTTTAAGGATAGAGTATGTCAGGACCCAATTCCGAATCCGAGCCTGCGAGAGTTTTTACCAGCATTGTCTACTAGCATTCTAAATTTCCCTTCATTTGCATAAACTACAAAAACGGCATGAAATATTTGTGGCTGGTGGAAATTACCTGACACTTGGCACCGAATACTGGCGTCATCTTCGACATAAAAGCTAATCAATTGAAAAAGTGTCGTGAAAGACTATTCATCAGGGCAAAACGTCTTACACAGCATATTACGTCAGGAGGAATTTTAGAAGTTTCAACAACTGCAGGTTAGTCAGGTACATGTCCTCCTAATTAGCTCGGCTGAAGACGAGCCATGGGATCGATCAGCGTGACAATGCCGATGACCGAGGAAACTACGCCGCAAATGCCGACGATGCCCGGAGCCAGGTTCAAGTAACCCAGTCCGGTGAGAGGGATGACCAAGTCACAGCCGTTCTTCAGGGTGTCCAGCACCACGTCCTTGTGGTTCAGGGCCCAGCGCGACACCGGCCCAAACGCCGTGAACACGTCCTCGTGCAGGCAGCTGCCGGAGGTGAAGCGTGGTGCCGGGGTGCAGTAGCCGGTCGTGCCCACGCGCAGGGTGGACCGCACCCTCATCTCCAGGGAGATTAGGTACCAGAGCTCGTAGATGTCTCGGATGAAAAGCATGAGGATGCTGAGGAACCAGAACCTGCAACGACAACCGCGGGTAGCGATTATGACCTTTGACAACCATAGAGGACCAGTTCATAATGATCAGGTAAGTGGTGGATAACATTTTCACTCAGAATGTTACATTTAAAATGTTTCAATGAACGTTCAATTCCACGGGCATGCGTTTGTTTTTAAACACCGTCACATTTTTTCGACAAATTTTTAAATATATTAATTCCTGACAATAAGTACATGTACCCACTTGTTGGATCGCGTTCCCCATCTTTCCTTGTTGATGTCCACCAAGCCGATCCGTCCGAACCACACCACGTGATCCATCAAGAAAAACAGCGCCTGGTTAATCTTGGCCATGGTCAGCGTGATGCGCAACAGCAAATCGGGCAAGTGGATCAGCTTGACAGTACTGTACATGGTGTCCAAACATCTTCCGAGCCTAAACACTAAAAATTGAGAATTTTATTAGTGAAAGAGATAAATTCAACCACTCCAGTTTTCCAAACTAGTTGGTTAAACTAATGCCTTTATGGATTTCGTTTTCTTTTCGTTAATCAGAACAAAAAGTTGTTTTTACAGGTATTTCTCATGTCCTTATTAGGACATTGGAGGATTTTGACATTGGAGGATTTTGACATTGGAGTTCAAAACTCCAAAGTCTAAATAAACTGTTGTTTAGTAATGCATGTAGTGGTAAAATACTCAATACTCCTAATTGACCTATTTAACTATTTTCTGCACATTTTTTGTGAAGAATACTGGAGTTATGACCAATTATCAGCCACTGGTTATCAGATTGTCCCCAGATGAACATTTTCAGTTTATACCAGGATGACCACATGCAATCGGTGAGTAATAACATCACTTTTAAAACAACACCAGTACCATCCAATTCAACCATGGTGAATCTAGAAATAACTGGTTTCTTCTGAAGATGTCAACTTAATATTTTAGTTCATAAATATTTTTTTTAGTATTTGCCATCTCTTAATGCACGGTTTCACTTTTGTAAAAAAAATGCACTTTCCACATATTCTATAAAAATCACGACGATTTGGAGATTAATTCAAAATGTCAAACCTTATCAAATGTGCTTAGAATTAATTATAATGAAAACCTGGGATTTCAATTTGTCTCATAATGAGGATTATAACATCCAGGTTCAAAACTCCAAAGTTTTATGTAAATAAAATTCATACAAAATGAAATCGTTTGTTTCACTAAATATTTGCTTAGTAATGCATGCAGGGATAAAATTATCAGTAATCCTAATTGACTAATTTCTTCACATTTTCCGAGAATATGACCTGTTATCAGATTGTTCCCAGATCAACATTTTCGGTTTATACCAGAATGTTTCATCAGTGGATGACCACATGCAATCGATGAATAATAGGATCACTTTTAGGGAAACTAACGGTACCATCCAATTCAACCCTGGTCAATATAGAAGTAACTATTTCACTTCATAAATATTTTAAAAAAATAGTGGCCATCTCATAACGCATGGTTAAACTTTTGTAAGAAAATGCACACTGTCTACACATACTCTATAAATATTACAAATGTCAGCCGTTTTTTTTTAAATAATATTTATTGGTCCATATCTTCATAACTAATTTAGAAATTTGCATTCGCCAACCTCGTTTAGCACACATGTGGAAAAATGGTAGTCCTAAGAAATAAAAACAGCATTGCTGCTGTCAACAATTTGAGTTTTACACCGCATGCGTTAGGACACAGAATTAGGATGCACATTTATTTCGGTCACTTTTTCTTCTTTGACACTTGTAGCTAATTCTCAGCTTATCTGTTAGTCGACCACTCGCATTCCAGATCGATTCGGCTCCTTTATACCCATCAGGGTCCAGTTAGTGAAAACCATGACAATTTGGAGAATTACTCAAAATGTCAATGTGCTTAGAGTTAATTATAATGTAAACCTTTGTCTCGTAGTAGAGGATTACGACATCCAGCTTCAAAACTCCAGGGCTAAATAAAGCTATTATTAAAAAAAATCCATACAAAGTGAAATCGTTTCTTATCGATAAATTATCAATAGCCTACTCCTAGTTGATCTATTCGAATTGTCCACGAAGAATACAGACTTCATGGAAACTCCACTCGACGTGTCAACGCACATGCCATTGCTTGGGGCGTTCGGTTAGCACACCGCATTATGCGCATTCATGTTTGTAATTTTTTTTTCTTAGAGCTTATTTGCAGCGTTACCCAACGTCTTCCCATTCCAGATCGATCGCCCATGACCTTGCCTTCTCAGCCAAGTGACTTTCGCAAGGCAAGGTGTTGTCATGGCACGCAAACCCAGGGCCTGCGCTGGCCTCGAGACACACTCACGTTTTCTGGCCGTGCTCAGCGAATACTCCAAATTCTTCAGCTTGCTGACGGCGTCCTTGTCGTAACGGCATTTCTCGGCAAACCACCACAGAAAGCGGCTTCCGTACTGGAACAGCCTGGGGGCGATTGGAGGACGATTAGCACCCGATGACCACGCGCCAGCTCCAGGGGCAAAAGGGGCGACATACGCACCTGAACAGCTTGTCTCGGCCTTGCGTTTGGTTGTTGTACTTGACGAGCGTATCCAAAATGTTGTCCATGACTGGACCGGCCAGGCTCCGGGTGACCCCCGCGCAGGAAGACAATCAAGCAACCCCCACCGGCATGCAAACGTCTGGCGTAATTTGGAAAAACAAATCATCCGAGGACTTGACGCTGAATGGCCCTGACCAGAGGCCGGAGATAACAGCCTCTGCGTGCTGCCACCTGGCGACCTAGCTCGGCATGACGCGGCAAATTCAAAGAGGGTGAGTAAAACATCAATCGGAAAAAACGATTCACAAGCGCTCATTTTGTCCAGATGGCCTACTGCCACGCCAGAATACCCCGTTATTACCCCATTTACGGATGTGTTTGGACGAAGTGGTGGGGTCAGTCTGACCAGTCCATTACACCGTCACGCTTTGGACGAACCATGACTGGGGAGAACGTGGAGTGGCTCAAGTCCACTAAAAACCAGGCAAGCCCATCGAAAATAAAGTACTGATGGTCCCAACATTTAAAGAAGATATGTTTAGGTTTTTTGGTTTAATGAGGTTAATGTATGTTGGGTTAGCTTCAATCGGCTCAGGTTACCTTCGCTTATTTTATGTAGAAATTATTTCGAAACCATTTCCTATATTAATTTTCCCAAACCTTTGCCCTTTTAAAAGTCAGTCTTATTAACTTTCGTTCAATTAAACTTAATCACAAAAATTCCGTCTCTAATCACAAAATTTCAAACTACTAACCACTTAAATTTAACATTAAACCTACATTATGTAAATATACAGGGTGAGTCGAAACTTTACAAATACCCACAGTAATTTATGACACACCATGTATATTGCTGTTCGGAGCAGTGGCGTATTGGAGTGTAGGTAAACCGTACACTCTTAGAAATAAATGTGTTATAAAGGTTCTTTGGCACTTCAAATTTCAAAAGGTGCTTTATTACACCTCTAGGTTGCTTTTGACAGGAACTGGATGAGCACATCATTTTCACCTTTTAGAGGGGTGTCAATTACACCCCTCTAAAAGGTGACTTGCGTACTTAGCTTGATAGCCATAACACTTGGCTGACTCATTCAGTGGGTTGCATTTATGGGTAACAGCATTGCAATTGCTTAATAATGGTAATTTGTCTGTAAGTATTTGAAATGATAAAACACTGGAAAATTCAACAAGTAATTTCATGGCTTTATAAAATTGGAGTTTATTTATGACTGTCTTTAAAGGCAAGTAAACTGATTAAATAACAGCTAAAACGTAACCTATATTAAACTATATTTTGTGATGTAAGTTTTTTGATTAATAAAATAGTCAATTTGCAAATACAATTGTTTGTCATTTTAAAGTTATTGGACAAGTATTTACATTTTCCTGCGTTAGGCCTACTATTAGTTTATCTTGTAGATGCACTTCTATAAATAGGAAATAGCTTCTTTTAAAAGTCTACTAATAGGCTAATTATTTTCATTGATGTCTGCTGTTATTTGAGTACGTTATTAAGATGTTACACTCCTTCATATAAATGTACTTAATAACTTGTTGCTAGGTAAAATATTTAAAACGTTTAGCTCATTAGCGTAACTAGGACATAATTCAATTTCACAGTTATGGGAGAGTTTGTTGTCCCATATGAGAAGAGGAGAGGGAGGTTAAACTTTTTCCACATTGGGTAGGAAAATGGAATAATTTCTGTAGAAATGAGGCCAAAAGATATCATTTGTGATTGTATGTGAAGCAATTTCGTCAATGGCATTATTGTTAAAAGGACATCGGAGGAAAAATATTTAGAAAACTATAACTATTTACAAATGTTTGATTTATTTTGTCATATTTTCAACAATTTTTTGTTCAAATAATTAAATGAATGACATAGTGAAAACATCACAATTGATTAATTTTTACACACGTTCAGTATTTGTGTTTGAAAACTAAGTGAGGGTCCGTGTCTATATTGAAGTGTGCAGCCTTTATTCATGTCTCTAAAAATAAAGTAAAATGTGCATATTGAAGCTGGAATGGTTCTTACATGCCTGTAAAGTCAGGGAACTCTCGAAAAACATAGAAACTATGAAACCATTTGTCGAATTATTTGTTTTCACTGATCAGAAGTACTTGGAATAATTTCCCTGGGCATGAAGGGTTTCACCGAATCAATTGTTGGTACCGATCAGAATGGTCCGCAAATAATTTTACTGGTCATGAAAACTCAGTCAAAATAAATTATTTTACCATGTTAATCGTTGCCACTCACTATGCAGAATAGCTACAAAAATGTCACTGGTCATTAAAACACATTAAAAGTGAAGTTCATCACAGAATTAATCGTCGC
>JAQIXS010003494.1:0-17998 GCA_034700785.1 Rossiulus vilnensis | reverse complement strand
CAGCATTTTTGTTGAAACCAGCTTAGAGAGAAGCTTGGGTTGAGCCAGGATCGATTCTTAATTCATTGAAGTAATTCACCACTGCTAAACATAAGCTGCTTATTATAGTACACATGCCATTGGCACGAAAAGGATACATGGAATCAAAAAGACTACCGAGTGCCATTGACAGTGATCATATATTCCTAAGAAAACTCGTTCAATTTGCATCGAGGGTTCTCAAATATTGAAAGTTATATAATCCTCACGTTTAATGGATTTTGATGGTAGCGTTAGTCGTGTTTCACAAGATTATTAGACGAGAGTGATCATTTCCAAAGTCTTTGAATGCTCATGGAGATTACATCTTTGAAAAGTCAACTGAAAGATGTTGGACCTAATGTAAGATATGTTCGTTTTCCTTTGCGTACTCCACTGAAATCACAACTAATCAAACATTATGATTAAATGTCAGGCAAATTCAATGAGAGGCAACATGTAAGTGAACAGTATAAGATGTTATGCTTCATTTTTTATTGCTGTTAAGATTTTGATAGCAAATTTACCGATTATGCAGTTTAGCTATTAAAGAGTAGTACAATTACATTAATTTATCATTACGTAGGAATAGTATACTTTTGCTTACTATTGTACTGATAAAAAGTGTAACCGAATTTAGACATGTCCATGTTTCTTTTTTTAAGTAATCATTTTCTCGAAATTGAAATTCCTATCATTATTATACATGTAGGTAACCTGACGACATGGAAAAAGTGGAATTGTAAGGTAAATGACAACGACATGGAATAATCAGAGAATAGTTAAGGCAATGCTGACAATTCTGACATCGTTGACAATTGTCAGTAGTGTAAGGAGAGTCTGCAATGTCAGGAGTGTTATCCTCTGTGTGCGTTAAATACAGACGCCTTGATCCAAGCCTGAAATCAAAGCTCTGCGAGGGCATGTATAGGGGAACCCTTGCAGTCACCATAATGCAATGCGCTTAAAATCGAAGCTAACAACTCTAAAACCGATATGATCTAAGTGTCAAGCAAATCATTGGGGGTAAATTCTTGACATAATTCACGTTTGCATTTTCAGTGGCCAGGGTTGTCAGGGAAATTTGTTTTAAAAACTGAAAAAATACGGAAGCTAAATTTTATTTCTGTGATAAAACTTATTAATGTATATTAACACGATTATAAGATGTCAATTAACATTAACATTTCTGCCATATACATGTACAGTATGCTTGTATATAATAATAATAATAATATTTCTAGATTGAGATGGTATTTAAGGAATGTAAATTCATTATTTCACTTGCATCAAAACTTATTTAATTGACATAGTTTTCTAAGTGTAATGTACTTGGGTGTGTATTGAACTCAAAAAACGTGGACACCATGACTAACGTTTGGGTTAGTTTGTTCCATAGCCTTAAAATGTAGTGTTTGTAATAACCATTTCCCATATAGTTTACAACAAGTGATTTTTTCATTTCACAAAGTGCAATATTTTCCTTTTCTCATATTTTCAGATTTTGAACATACGATAAACGATAATTGTTAAATATTAGAAAGTGTAGTTTTTATTATTCATCGCAACGTTTTAAAAATTGTTTAGAAATATGGTTGCAATATACTGCTGTCAAGTATTTGCATTATTAAACTTATATGTGACATGTACTTGTAAATGACTGTGTATTTGAAGTCTTGGAAAGCGTTTTTGACAGTTAATTTAAATCTACAACATGCACTACACATATTGTAAACTAATTTAACTAATATTAAATCAACCTCTTACATACTACGTATTTGCGAACCCCATGCAATACCCATCGCCCTGTTTACGATGCAAAAGCAAATGTTTACCGGTCCCTGTTAAAATTATATAAAAGGCTGACGACTTTCACTGAGATACTTTTATTTAATACTTTTGCTTTCCATGTCTGTGATTCTACATGCGGTTAGTTTCAACAATAATGCAAATGCAAATGCTGGATTATGTAAATACGTTTAGGTCTTATTTGCATTTTTAGGTAAATATGCGGCCGAAACGTTACGCTAAACAGAAGTTTGAGATAAAACGTGTCCCGGCAAACTGGCATGTCTGAATGAATTTCAAATAAGCATTTCCAGTTGTAAATGCAGATACAAATTTATTATCTTCACGTTCCGTGCTCAGTGACCTGCGTTTAACCCCATCCTTGCTGTTCATCGCTGACCACAACAAAGTTCGTATTAGATTATTGTTTGCACAGAACGAATTTTTCGAAATTTGGCAAGTATAATTGATTATAAAAGTTGCAAACTTTCTCTCAATTCAGCATTGCCGTTCGATATTTCAACATTGTCAAGTCGTTTTCAACATACGACGGAAAATAGTATAGTTGATTATCTCTAATTCTATTTAGCTTTTTAAAAAAAGAAATACTGGACAGACTTTCTATTTTTCTCATTCAAGGCGAATATTACAAAAGCTATTCGGATTTAACAGGGCAACAGTAAAATATACAGTGCATTTGTTGCAAAATGCTTTTGTCAACTTTATATTGTTTGTCATTGTATACTGTAGATGCTGATAAAGAAATTTGCTTCTATCTCATGAATACCATTGAATTTCATTATCAGTTCAAAAGACCAACGGTGTTATTGTTCAGAGCGAAAACAAGCAGGTCGTAGGCTCTTTCACGTCATTAGTAATTAGACTTTCATAGATTCTTTCTTGATTAGTTTGAAACTTACTATGATTGCTGGAACTCAAGTAACTTTGCTAGGCTAAATATACCGGTAAGCGTGTCTAATTTTGAACATTGTTGCTGATGTTATCATTTTTTAAAAGGTGGTTTTGACGTGTTTCTTCGAATGCATGGCTGTCGAAAACTGGCATTTTACTAAATCGAAAGTAGGTTATTTCGTTATCAGACAGTAAATAAGAAAAAAGTGATTTTAAATAGCTTTCCCGTGCTGATTGCATTATATTTAGCGGGGTTTTGGAATACTTTTAATTATTATGATACCTATGCAGAAATAACTTAAGCATTTATTATAAATGGAATAATGCAATAATATATAAAGTGGTACAAATATAATGGTGCAATGTTTTTAATGTGTAGTTTCTTACTTGCCTTTAAAAAATCAGTTTAAACTTTGCAAATTAACAAAACTATGCACGAACAGACAATATATGTTCATGTTAGGGAAACACATATCAAAGCTGCAAATAAACTGTGTATGTTGGGACCATCTCAACCTTTCGAGAAATTTCTCTAGTGAGAAACGAATTAGGACAGTTTAAGGCACTCGTAGCATTTGCTTAATATTTTCTTTTTCGCTTCAGAGTAGGCCTACGACTTGTTCCGGTTAATTTTAAATTGCTAGTTGAAGTTACAGGCAACAACAACCACTGTGTTGCGTATTAAAACATCACATTAGAACTGCCCAAGTAGCCAACTCTACAGATGTTTAGCTTCCACATTGATTCTTCGTATACAAGTGTATCTAAGGATTCATAGGTTTAATTCATGCATGCATGCAATGCAAATGATGAATACGTGCTCTCAGCAGCCACTAATTTTTATTATCTGGGCAGCCCTGCTTGACTTGTCGCAGAAACCTGCTCGTAAATCCTCCGCCATCCCCATTACTTTAAATTGTCGCCAATAAATCAGTCTCCGCCTTCATATTTATTCGCCAATCGTTCTCTGACCCCCACATAGCGTAACGTAATCACTCTTTTTGATTTTTTTTCCCTGCCACTAGTAAAATATATCGATTGTTCACTAAAATAATATATCTCTTGGCTACAGGCGAGGCAGCTCACGATGTACATTTTCGACTTTTTGGATTATTCTTTGATCATTTTGCCATCATTTGTTGATCCTTTTGTAGACCGAGCTATTATTTTAACGAGATTTTGTAGCGCCGGGAAAAGCTATCGGCGCACTCGATGTCGACTATGCGTCGACATCCACTAAACGTATAACAATTATTGCGAGGCTTTATCGAAAAGCGAGCGGGCTTATTCGCTCTCCTAGTTTTTATATGCAAAATCGGGACATAAATTGCGAGGCACGCGTATCTACCTGACACGCAATTCAGCGTTATCGCATTTTTGCTCCCAGTGCTTGCTTTTTTTTCGGCGCAAAATTATGGGCTCGTGACAATTGTACTGACGTTATTCTCTTAATGAAAGGATAAATCACTCCGGAGACGCTATTGTTTTTTCAGCTTTGAGGGCTTTTGACTCGCACTTTTTCCGCTTTTCTCCCTATTATCTCTTCGTTAAATCGGAATTCGCGTAATGCGTTTTTTACGCTAACGATCTGCAGGGAGGTCGCGTGGAAATCTTGTTTAATTCTTATACCCCCTTAATGTGCTGTGATATGTTGCTGCGATATTAATTGTGACTCGGGTTTCAATCGCGCCACCTAGCTGACACCCTTGCGGAGATGAAGCTTACAAATGATGTGTTCTGCTCGTGTTTTGCAAATAGAAAAACTACTATAACAAAATTTGAAATCACTTCAATGGAAATAGTCGCGCAAACATGTGTGCACTGACCATTAGCGTTTAAAATATGTAGAGCTTGGTTTATGCACATTTTTAATTGCATTTGATCATTTGCTTATCAAATAAATGTGTGCATCAATTTTTACTGGAGAGCGATGTTAAGCCTGTTATGAAACATGTAATGTGCGAATTGATTAGGCATGTAGATTACACGTTAGTGCATGAAACATTAATACAAGAAATGCGTGACGTGAAATGCGTGCATAGTGCATGCTTTTATTTAGGTTTTTTTTCCAATACACATTTTCTTGACAGTTGACTTTTAAAAAAAAATTGTTTATGGCACACAAGGAATATTTATGGAAGGATGAAAGGTAGAACAATGCTGAAAATCCTTTAAGCTTAGCTAAAAAAAAGCTTAGCTAAGCTTAGCTTAGCTGTTGTTTTCTAAATAATCAAACTCAATACCTGGCATCTGGATATTGGCTATCTTAATATTGACATAAATCTGATATCAACTACATGTGCATTAACAAGGCTAACATTCTTTATTTACGTATTCCTAAGTAAAATATTTTCTTATTTACGACGCTTTAGGGTGCCCACTAATTAGAAATATTGTCATATATCAGTAAACCTGTTTTCTAAGAAATTAAAATTGTGATATGTGATAACTAACAGGTTAGTATTGTGTTTATTTGCTTTATTATCGGGAAACCGATAATAGCGCGTGGCATTTTATTTTTCATAAAACCTTAAGCGTGCATGTATCTCATAGTCGTACATTTTAACAGCAGATTTTGTTTATCTGCACCAATAGAGCGCGTTTAGTATTAGCTTTTAATGGTTTTTGAGAAATTGGCTAATGCAAAGCTTATTGCTGTAAAACAGCTTAGGCCTATATTATTTTAGTTTTTACCGACCAACTCAATACATTGTTTCTAGGTCTATATACATTTTTTATATGAGTGCATATTTTCCACTTGTTAATATAAGAAAGCTAAGCTGTGCGGGGATGCTCCTGAAACCAATAATGCGGAGCCCGAGGTGATTTATAAAATATGCGCATTCTAATATTCGATTCCTTAAAAAATCGCATGCATAGTGACTAGGAACTATTATTGTTTTGCTTTTAGAATATCATTTTCCCAATTCAACGTTTGTACACTTTTGTCCATAAAGATATGTTCATGATATGTAATATGACATTCTAAAAATAATATTATTGCGCAACAGCAGAGTGGAATAACTCATGATTAAATGCTTTCATTTGCATGAAAATCCTTCATCAGCAATCATGGTTATGTGATATGAGTAAGTGCGTTTTGGATCAAATGACAGTGCTTCCACCAACTTTCTATCGACTCCTGATTTCACGGACTCTTTAACCTAAGGGTGTAGGGTATCACAACACTGGTAATGAATGGAAATTCTATATAAGTAACCCTTATACGCTTTATCCCAAGGCAAAAGAGGTCCCAACATCATAACAGAAATATTATAATCAATATTTGTACAAAGACATTTCTTTTCACAGGAGGATATGTTGTGGTATATTTATTCTTATCTAAGGTCTTCGCACGTGTTAAAAGAAGAGTGCACTGATCAATATATTTTTCCGGGTTTAAATTCATTACCGTCCTTTCAAATGTACACTGGTGTATTAAAAATGGCGAAATTAGCAAATCCCAATTATGCAATATAAATGTATATCCACTGCAGTTTTATTATTCTATAATTTTGTCCGCGGTCAAATAAAATAAACAATTTAATCATATGTAGTCTGTGACAAACTTTGATGTAAAGCATTTCGATACGTTGTCATCTTTAATCATCTTTACTGTCCTGGCCTGCAGTTAACATGATAACTATACATAGTAGCTGGCTACATCCATTTACACAAACTTGCATATAAAACATGCAGTTACTTAATAAGGTACATATCAATGCATCTTCGGTGTGTTCTACAACCGTTATTGTCAAAGCACATAAAATATCTTGTGAAAATACACTAAAAATAACGCTTATTATTAAATCAAAAATACAGAATTAACGTTACGGTAGAAGAATTGTACATGCATAACAAGTCATTCACATTCACGCATTATATGACCTGCTACAGTGTATGTTCTTGTATGGCATTTTAAGGTAATGCACTATACACTAAAAATGTGTTACCCATGCAATCAGGGCCGGATTGATACTAACTTGGGCCCTAAGCACAGCCAAGGAATGGGCCCACCCTGCATAAAAACTAAATCAGTCTTTTCTCCCCCTCATCTCCTGGACGAGCTATTTAGGTGTTTTACCATTCCCCTTGCAAAATTCTTAAAATTAATTCATGTATTTGCTGAGGTACTAATAGAAATGCCGATGGCGAAATTTTTTGAAAAACTGTCTCTCCAATGATGGATTTCTGCTTACCTTTTTATACATATATTTTTAATACCATTAAGGGAATGCCTTAGGCGAAATTTTGAAACTTACACCATTATAATATTATTTTAAATTAACACCATCAGCAATTTTTTTTGAAAAATTAGATCTCCAAACTATGAATGTTATCTTACATTTTAAAACGTTTTTTTATGTTGTTAAGGAAATGTGTAGATAAAATCTTTTAGGTAGATATTCAATCGCAGATAATTTCTTACTTTTCTTTACAAAAGTTGTTGCGAAGTACTTTCAATCGAGGCAACACCATTGGCGGTTTTTTGTAAATGGATCACAAATAATGAATTGCTAGAAGAAATAGCTGGCATATTTGCTGCCTGGAGTTCTGTTATTTTGTGTGTCCTCAGGGCCCCCTTTCTCTTCAGGTCCTAAGCGCGTGCTTATCATGTTTTTTGTGTATTTTTTCTATAGAACGTTTACCTTCTATGCTTGAAGCGTAATTCTTCAATCCGAATTTTGTCGTTTATGCAATACCTAAAAGAATACACCAAAAACTGAACCATGTCTTCCAGTCTGCTGCTCAGTTGGACAGATAAGATTTTTTGGCGCAGATGTTCTTGGCACTGTCCCTACCTGGTTAACTGCAAGAGGCCTGGTCTTTAAAAGCATCCTGAAGGGTTTCCGTTCATTGTTATTCTTGGGCATTAACACCGACGGCCGTCGGTTGCTTTTCTCATTTTAACGTGATAATGCACACTGTTCCTGGATATCACCATAAGTGCGGTTATCGAAGCAATCTTCTATTCAAGTGGTGTGTGCATGCACGTGTAAGGCGGTTTTCGGATGATTGGTTCCAAAATCGTGTCTTATACCCCCTCGAATCGCACGCAGTGTCCGCTTTTATGTGTGGACGATCATGGCAAACACTGCCATTGCGCTCAAATGGCTGCAGTTGCGAGCGCGGAGGTCATCCCCAGACAGCTGTCTTCAATGTGTGGGAGTGTTTCTATCTCTCGAATATAAATTTCTTGTCATTGCATTTTCATTGTATACTTTATTCACGAGTTATGGCTTTGTGAGCTACTGCCGGTTTGAGACAGTGGAGTCCTGGAAGGCTGTTAAAGAGCCCATCAAAGCTCTGGAAATACCTCCTCGTTGCCTAGGCTGACGAAAGCCATATTGAAATCTTGGGAGCCAGGTGCAGGTAATGGGTTCGTCTAACGCTTAAGAGTCAGCGTCTCCGCGAGTATTACCTAGTATTAGTCAGGCATGGTAATAAGCTGGGCCTGGTGGCCTTTATGGTGATGGTTATCCGACTGAGGACCTGAGGCATTAACACCGGAGCACATTATGACGTCATGCATGGCGTTTGTCGCTTCTGGTAGTGGTCATTGATCCGGTAACTCGGTTCCATACTTTATCGTGATCTAGCTTCAGAAGGGATTCGGCTAATTCATGAATTATAAATACAGGATTAATGAAATCAGAACTAAGCATTGCTGGAGGATTTTCTGCTGTTTTAAAATCGTTCGTCGCGTAATGGCTGCCCATAACTCTCAGTATGTTTTAGTCTAAAAGGTTATTAATTAAATTAAAAGTAGATTTCTGTACAAGCTTGTATGACAAGCTGTAAGTCGTCCTTGTCGGCGTTGTTCTTACGTGGCACGAATAAGTCCTATGTTGACTGTCATACTAACTAGTAAATTTCTCTCAGGCAAAATTGCAAATGTTTCTTTTTTATCCTCTGCACAACTTTTGATTTTTTTAAAAAAATATTTTGACGAATGTAAGACTTTAAAAATAGATTACTACCCCTTCCACATGGCATACCGCAATTTGGAGACAGTAAGGTACTGAGTTAAATTGAATTGAATTGACATTGATTTGCATGTTTGAAACTGTTGTCTAAGACATGTTACCACATTTATTGTCTGTTGCCTCTGCAACCTAGTCTAATCTTGCTTTTCTATTTGATTTGCAGGTAAGCTCTATTCCATAAGGTTGAATTACATGTATGTCGTTATATTATCAAGAACTACAGCTTGTTGGTAAGTAAAACCTCACTGTACCAACCGCTGTTCAGCGTTCTAAATGGAAGGCAAACAATAAATGTCGTGTTTATGGTGATGCGGTCAACTCCGCAAATAAAGATACCATAAGAACCTGGCGGAACGAAATTGCTGGGAGAGCGATTTCTCTTAGGTTTGATTGGCGTCTACAAATATGCTCTTCAAAGCAAATAAGCGTAAAAAATTCTGGTTTTCCAGATTTTCATGCTGGTTTGATTGTTAGTGATTGCGATGAGCCAGCATATTCACTGCAATGGTTTATAATACATGCGCCTCACGTTTCTTTTGGACAATTTGACCAGTTTCTTAGCGATCAAGCAACAGATCCTTTTAAGATTTTTAGAGATTCTTGAATAAGATTGCATTGTGCCCTTAGTTTCGTTGCTAGGCCACCGTGAATTTCCCTCGCAGCGCATCTATCGCAAAGAAGTTAGCTCAATTAAATGCACCTTTGTGGTCGGTGAATGAATAAATGATCTCTCAGCTCTACAATGTAATCTTCTATTGATAGAATTTCTAACCGTGGATCGAGAAGCCACGTCTTTTATATGCAAAATAATGAAATGAAGCTAGGGAAGCTGGAAAGCGAAATTGATACAAACATGGCGGGGCTGAGGCGCTATTCATAAAAGAGTTCTCAATTTGATTTTGATCTACTAACAAAAAAGAAAAAAAAACGCGTTTAGAATTGATATCATCTTCTCCTCTATTTTTTTTCTGAATTTCAAAATCTACAGAGAATTGGTCTCTCTATGCTGCCGTTTCGCGCGCTCGATTGTGAGTATCTTGCAAATCGAAACGTAAGCTACATTATTAGCTCCTGTCTGCTTTATTTAACCATGGCAGAATTTACGCCTTTTTTTCCGTAAAACGCTATACCAAGTTATATCGATTTTTGTTTATATACAGCATGAGCGAAGTATGAGGGCATTAGACTGATTTAAAAACTCATAAGGGCATGGCTGCCGAATTATACTTTTATATTTTTCCCATATGACTTTGCTGACGCATTATTTAAGGACGCCTGCAAAGCAAAAATTCGACATTGTTTCTAGTCCGAAAGTATCCTGCCCAATAAAACTGAATGCGATATATTGATTTATAGGTCCATTTGAGCGTGTTGCGCGATTCAGTTTGCACAAATTAAATGTTCTCATGCGTTCTTTGTCCAATGAATCTATTTGGTGAATGATTGAACAGCAGAATGCATCTAACACTAGATTTTGTGAGTTGTAACAACGCATGTTAAAACCCATTCTGTTTAATATCTAACAGTTGTTGTTTTTTGAAAATTTTAATTTTTTTAATTTTAACTTACTTTAGATACGTTGATTTTATAAGTAGCCTAATTTTTGATATGTTCTAACTTGTTTTGGACAAGTCTATAATATGTGGACGCCAATTTCTTTATTTCTACAAAAGCAATAAAATCTTGATATTATGGATATCTTTTGTTATTAACGATGTTTAAAGAGAAAATTGTAGCGATTAATTAAATATTTTTATGTTCTTATTCAATTTTTGCGAATGATTTGTCGAATTTCCGCTTCGAAATTGCTTCCTAATTAACGTTAACAACTACCTCGCATGTCTTTAAATTTCGATCATCAATTTTTTGTAACGCGATTTTCCGATACGATCTGGACTTTAAAGATCAATTGCAAAAGTGTCAGAATATCTGTTTCTTTCAACCGAATGTCCTTTTCTTGTCACCCTGCACACTTGTCAGTGCATTTTAATAGAGCCACCATATGTGCTGTGAATAATAACACGTAAGTGTCATTGGTATTTAAAGATATGAGCCTGCATTGTGATAAAATACATTTCAAGTAATATCTCTTATGCAGCAATGGAGTTACATATCATATTCCTATAATGCCTTCCATTCTTAAACTCGGGCCTGTAGCTTGAGTGCAAAGCTAATGCAATGTATGTACGAGCCTATCTGATTGGCAATGAATGTATGATACACGATATTACCAAGACAACAAGCACTGGCACCCACGAAATTATATATGATTTTTGTCTTCGAAACACTTACCTTGGGAAATGCAAATATGAAGCTTTTTTGGGTTTTATTTTTGAGAAGGCAGTAAGTTGTGCGCATGCTTTAATGGCTTTTATGTTTTATATGTTCGTAAGGGCTATATACATTAAAGCTGCATTATCGTAATATATGTGAACTTGTTTGGCTTTCATTTTTTTGCCGCGCACCTTGTCTGTTTATGCAAAAAGCATAAATCTCTGTATATATTGCCAGGATACTTCTACTAAAGAATTTGCATTATCATTTACCCATAGCACGTGATTGCATTCTTTTCTGACAAAGCAGGTTCCCGGCTTATAAACTGAACTACTAAAGCATACAGTGCGACAGTGCATTGTCTTTATGATTCTACGAAATTAATTTCGCAAAGACTTTCAAGTGAATAACCTAAACATATTTGCCATAAATCAAACTTGAATAGATTTTAATTAAACTAATTTTCATATAATTTTCCTGTTGTACTGTGTTAACATTAGCCGTTAAATGCAAATGGATGTAAAATCTGTTGTAATGATAATATTACAGCATGTATTGCATTTTAAAAAGCCAGCTATCGTTTTTTTCCATTCTGCTAAATCTGACTTCTGATTTCCCTATACAGAGTTATCAGAAGTCAGTACGTCAGAAGTAACTAACCAGTGGTGCTTTAGTGACAAAAGGTTTTTTATTTTTTTTTTCTCTTTCTTCCGTCACCTAGCGTTTGAGATTTGTTGCCCGAACGAGTTGCTGGATTATTCGGAACCAGATTAAGCTGATTATATTAAACTAGCATAAGTTTGCTCAATTAAAGAGCTACATGTACTTCAGAAATTTAAAGCTTTCAAAGATGCCTCTAGATGGTTTGGCTGCATGATTTTTTTTGTGTGCGCCGAATTAAATTAAGTAGGCACTGAAATGACGAAATGGCTTCTACGATGACATCTGCACCATTTACAATAAAGTAATGTTTTGGCCTACTGCTTTGGCATCTTTACCTTGGGTACTTAACTTCCCCAGCTGTTTTTGGGTCTTGGCCAAGTCAGTACTGTGTAAGAGAGATTTTACTAAGTCAGAATTCCACGGAAGTCGGTGATTAGCATAAGTTAAACTCATTTACCCGCAGCAGGTTTTTAGTACGCATGTGCGACCCTGCGAATTCAGCTCTTCGTGTAAATTAAGTAAATTTGTTAATTTGAAAAGGCCACAGTAGTACTGAGAGTGCTCAGGTGCTGCTCCAGTAAAACCTCCAATTTCATAAGCAGTGCTCGTAATATATTTGTAGCAGTAGGATAATTTGCGTTTTTATACCTTCAATTAGTGCATATTTCTGACGTTTTAATTACAGAAAAGAAGCGCATTAACTATGATTTTACTCACATAATAATAACCAAGCTCTGTTATAAGCTATACCCGAAATTTGCTTCATTATTTTCCACTTACGAAACTTTTTTTAAAGACAGATTAATTTAGACTGGACACAGACGTAAAGCCATGAACTATTTTACTAAGCATTTAAGGGAATCTCTAATAGGTAAACCTCAAAACAGATACATTATTCTGGTCCCATCTTGTGCTTAGAAACAAATATACAGCAGTTCGAAAGTTTGCGATTAAAATCGGAGCAACCTCGCTAAGATAGTCCTCCAGTAAAAGCTAAATTATATTGTGCTAAATTGAGACTAGGGGCCATCTGATTCCACTCAATATCCATGCAATAGGAATTTAAAAATTGGATCCAAGCTATAAGGTATACCTTATTCTTCTGTATACTACACTGTATGTATATGTATAAAACGTACCCAAAAGGTAGTTATCTCGAATATTTTCAAAGTTCTACTAACAATCTAAAACCTATCTTTCTTTCCTTTTTGTCACTTGATCAGAGTCCCCACTGCTATGCACTACAAAGTAGACACATTCCACCGAAACTAGAGCCTGTGCGATTTTCTACCCCGATCTGAAAAAGCTGCGCGTCTTTAAATTTTTATCAGGCGAAGGCGTACGCGTATCGCACGCATCTATTTCGTTATTGGAGCGCATTGCAGGGATATTAGGATTAGCGTACAGCAATTTTACCAACAACTAATGCTCAGGCACGCAAACATTTGAGTGGGACGAGAAAGTCAGTGTGCGCGGGTTTTAGGATTTAAAGAAGGCTAATGCGAAAGTTTCCCCAGCCAACTACTATAAACGATATTGACGTCAGTTTGGAACCCAAAATGGAATGTAATCAGAAATATCGATACTGTATATAATGGCTGACCGTGTAATGCTAATGGAAAAATTGATTCGGCACGAACATTTTTAGGTGGCAATATTTTTCGTCTTCGCATAGCTTCTTAGGATTTCCTTGTCAAATTCGACTTTATCGAGGTAGTCGTAAATTGAATTTCCGGTTCTGCTCGTATGACTACGGCGAGATCTGCTTTCTATTGCTTCGCATTCTATTTGCTGAACTGTCTGAAGTTCTTTTGAAATTTTGTAGGTTGTGTGCAGTTGAAAATTTGATTTTCTCAGTAACGTTTATTGCACCTTTCGCTTTAGCATGCGTGCCAATTATGTCACATTATTAGTCGTAGCATCAACGCCTGTTAAAACATGGCTTATGAAATGTTTTTTTGATATTGCGAAGGTCTTGATCTGACTTTTCCTTTCGACACTTTTCTGTGAAACAAGCCAAATATGTGCTTTTGTCAGTATTTTGCGTTTATCATATAATCTTTTCATCATATTTCTGTTCATTTAATATGCAAGTTGCATAAAAATGACGCATTTTACTGTTCACTGTCGAAAATGAAATGCATTTATGCATTTATATTTCAGAAATTTAAGGGATTTTTATTCGAAACCGATGCCTCTGGTCAACCACTGATGCACTTAACGAGATGGAAATATGACGTTTTATTTCGTTTTTTTTTTTTGTTCTGACTGCATACTGTTTATTGAACACACTTTTCAACTTTATTTTTTTATTTTTAAAGTAATTTACAAAAATTCGGTCCATGTTTTCAACCATGTGTAAATGATTTATTAAATATAGGGCTAAAATATTAATCTTTGTTAGTCATGTTGAAAAGCTTTGATGCATTGCGATGTCAATTTGTCTTTTTTTATTAAGACAATGCAATTTGTTCAAATAATGTAAATGTCGTCATCTGGACGAATTGAGTTGCATGAGACAAAACAAAGCAGGGAGGATTGTTCAATTCAAACTATTATGGATTAAATGGGGGTGATGAATGGAGGTTAAAATGTCGACGTTTTGATGATTGTCCTTTGTGTGTATCGTGTATGTTAGTAATTATGAGGCATTCAAGCAAAGGACATAGGTATTTATGGGATATTGACGTGCTGTGGTGTAACGTGCTAATTGGATCTAGCGAACATTAATCTAATTATGACGAACGCACATAAAAAAGCAATTTGTTCGAATTATGTAGGCGTAGATAACATTTGTCTCACTCGCTGTAATCGAAGACCTCCTAGAGTTTAAATGGATGCGGTGGACCGTGCATGGACCGGCTGATGGACCCTTACTAGGCCCGCATGCTATTCAATACAATTGGGTATCTAAACGATCTATTAATTGAGAACAACACGGGCAGGCAGTGAAATAATTGGCTTAATGTTCAGTGACTCTTAGTTAATCTTGTGTATAAGCAATTTACTCGGTTGTTAGCAAATTGAATTCAAGTGTGACCATCTTCCATAAGCTCGGATTTAGTAAACTAGTTGTTTTCGAACATTCTTTTAAGTTGCAAAATAAATCAGGCGTTGTTAACAAGGGTCAAAATGCAATTAATATCGGAGGAATATATATTCACCAAACTAGGATGTTTTCTGTAAAAAAAACACTTTCCTTAAAATTACAGATGTCACGATGAAGACTTGGCAAACGGCAACCAAGAACGGCAATCCAAAAAATCTAACTTCCATTTTAGGGGGGAAGGTAAGGTAAGGTTAAGGAATACAAATTGGGTTGCTTTTCTTTATAAATATTAACGATTTACGGTCTTCATCCACATTGATCCCACTGAACACAAGCTACTCAATATGCTTGAATGCTGGCACTGATTGCCAGCCTCCTGGGGCAGGTTCTCGTAAATTCATCAGTTCTGCCTGCTTTTGAAACTATGCGCCAAATTTCATATTCCATTATCGCCGCGGAAGGAATTATCCAAGAGACTCAACTATGTTATTTCGAAAAGATAGCGTAGCATTTAGTTTAGTCGAGACATGCAGTCCTCCTTTAATGCATCCATTTTGAGACTTATTTCAGTCCCTCGTCTTAATATTTACAGTAAGTATGATACAGGTATTGTTAAATTACAAGTTTGGAAATCATGTCTGGGAATTTTCTTTCGAATGTTCTATAACGTTTGGAGACATGTCGGAAAAAAATGATGCAGTGCTTTTCCGCATTGGACTCGCCCATTATGGAATTAACAGATACAATTTAACACCACCTTTTCAGGAACACGCTATTCGCGTGCAGAAATCAAATAAGACTGCATAAACTATGTCATGATGATAAATGCTACGACAGGCTCATATTTCATGAGATCTTGTGTGGAGTGCCACCTGAAACCGAGTGTATCATCCCATAACGTATGGAAAGGAAAATGGAAGATTCTTCTGTAAGCCGTTTTAATTTATCTGCCAGATTTCTGTACATGTTCATCCTGGCTCTTGTTATTCATCTTCAGCCCAGAAAGTTTTAGCTTGTTTATGAAAAGCGTGTGCCAGTCTACGGTTTTAATTAAACTGAATTGTCAACGCAGTGATAATCCTGCTGTCTGCCACATAAATTGCTCCTTGTTATGACGATGTCTCACCTTTCACTGTGTCTTACAATTGTTTATTCAACATTTTATTTCCTAGCTATAATCTTTAGTTCAAGTGTTAACCCTCTTGAAGTAATTAATTGCTGGAGATAAACTGCATCTTAATCTTTTCGTATAGAAACTGTTATGTATTTGAGTCATGTACTTGATCTAGAATTTATGGGGACCTTTAAATAATGCCCGCGCATGTGAAATGCACCTCACAATCCATTGCTTAGCAGTAAAAACATAATCTAATATTTAACCTCATTTATAAAATATGAGGCTATAAATAAGTTAAAACTACAAAATGGATTCGCCTTTAAGAATGCCAGGCTCTTGTTTTGAATCCTTTGATCCAGAATGTTAGGTCAATGTCTGCTAAAGCACATTAACAAAGAAAATGTCTGGAAACGGAGGTCCATAAGCAATTCTTTTGTTTGCATGAAAGCTAACAATGCACCGAAATGTATGTGTAAAAATTGATTAAGACTTTCTTAGGTAGGACTTTCTTATACGGTAGCAACCCGACAAACACTTCCATTTAAAATAAGTATTGAATTTAAGCGAATTAAATTATATGCTGTACAGTATGTCTTTTTAAATAAAATAAGATAGGTTATGAGTAAACAGTTTTTTTTCTTAAATACAGTGAAGAAAAAAGCGTTTCTTTCTTTTAAGATTTGAAAGGCTAACAAACACTTTAAATGATGCGCCAAAAGTTGTCTCTCAACTTAAATGGGACCTCCAAAAATAGCGAAAGCTCATTTTCTAAGGTTTCATTTGTGGATTTGTTTTCATGTGAATAAGCTCAACATTCTGAAAGTATTTTCACGGAGAAGATATATATCATTGATAAAAGGTAAATGAAGCATAAATGTGTCAGGAAAGTCTTTGCCTGCAGGGCATCTCTATTGCGCAGCCTCAATATTAGACTTGATTTTGTAGTTTTCTTTGAAGCGCTGTTTTTTTTTTAATGTGAGCACGACAGGTTATATACCTAATTTGACACGTTATATTTAAAGCCAAAACTTGATCGCTTAGCGTCGCAGGTAGACACTAACCAATTTGTTCACGACAAGTATTTCATCTCTACACTTTGATTGCTGCGTTCAAATGCTTTTTGGAATGTCTCCTAGGCTACGGAGAGTGCAGGAAAGCCCTAAAACATCTCGATCGTTTGATTCCTCTCGCAAAATGACCGGATTTTCTGCATTTCCTGCCTGGCAACTTTGATTTTATCTCGAGTTTCATGGCAGCAGATCGCCTTCCACACACTCGAGCCAAGGGTTCGGGTGTCACCTCTTATGTACTCCGGGTTCAATCGCGCAAGCTTGGCGCGTTGGCCCGTGCACATTTCGGCAAATGTTCACAATACAGCGAGATGATTGCAGATGCATAAATCACCGCTTCGTTCCCGGCTTCGCCATGGATTTTCCTCCTTTCACCGCTCGCATTCTTGTTGTCGTGTTGTGTAAGGTAAACACGTCGCCGCGTCCAATCCGGCTGGCGATAGCGCCATCTTCATGGCGAGCGCACTCTTCTACGAATATCAAGTGGATTTATTGAATATCGCCGGGCGAATGGGAGAACGCTGACGCCGATATCAATGGCGTGGGACCCTCCCCGCAACCTTGACTCCGAGGGCGACGTTGCCCAATTTGCTACAGGCCATGAATAGCAACGCGATGCAGTCGATGCGCCTGAAGCCGCCAAGCTAGACTCTCTCAGAACGTCAGGCTGTGCTGGGAAGGAATGCCATCTGACGGAGGATGAGTTCTGGGTAAGGGATGTGCTCACAATATTGAAATTTACTGTCATAAGTGTGCTTCGAGTGTTTAATATCAATTCAATACCCTACAAGCAGCATGTTGATGCTATGTGGTTGGGATGTCAATTTGTTTAACCCATATTTAAACAAGGGGAATTACAAATTTAGAACAGCTAGAATAACTGAAGGATGGTTAGGAACGGAGAACGATCGTGGCCAATTACTAAGGCTCCTAGCATTCGTCTGAAAATATTCTGGAAACCAATGTTTATTTTTGTATTTATTTTTAAATTTACCTTTAATCGTTCACTGTAAGGTCGCATTGCATTGCATGTTTTGAAAATATGCTGTTTATTTATAAAAACAAATTAATAACCGTGGAAAAAATCGTTATGAGATATCTGAAGACGGGGTTTTCACCT